>CM051261.1:57063339-57245839 GCA_027921565.1 Artemia sinica
AGTCATAAATCAAATTGTTTCCGGGCCAATTTGATTAATTTCTGACATGTGCTGTCAATCATTAATCAAATTGTTTCCAGGCGAAGTCTATTAATGTCTTTGATGTATTTCCAAGGAGAATTGTTTCTGGAAGTTTATTAATGTCTTTGGAGTTCTTCCAAGAGAATTGTAACTCCGGCGAATGTTTTGATCTTAGAGTTTAACGCGGGAAAAGGTTTCTTAGTAATTTCAAATATGACAGCGCAGGGATGCCAAAAACAAAAGGAACACGCAGAAATTACGTTTAGGGATTATTTGGGCGAAACCGTTTTAGAAATTTTATGGAATTATTTCGGCGAAACAGTAAGAGACAGGTTACACATGACACATGACACGAAACATGACACATGACGAATGACACATGACATATGACATAAGAATGACGTAATCAACTAGGACAAATGGATTTTCTGAGAAATTGATTACATAATCGGTAGAACCCTATCAGGAGGTCGTGACGGGGGTCCATATATGGACATAGAATGACGTAATCGACTAGGACAAATGGATTTCTGAGAAATTGATTACATAATCAGTAGAACCCTATCAGGAGGTCGTGACGGGGGTCAATATATGGTCATAGAATGACGTAATCGACTAGGACAAATGGATTTTTGAGAAATTGATTACATAATCGGTAGAACCCTATCAGAAGGTCATGACTGGGGTCCATATATGGACACAGAATGACGTAATCCACTAGGACAAATGGATTTCTGAGAAATTGATTACATAATCAGTAGAACCCTATCAGGAGGTCGTGACGGGGGTCCATATATGGTCATAGAATGACGTAATCGACTAGGACAAATGGATTTCTGAGAAATTGATTACATAATCGGTAGAACCCTATCAGAAGGTCATGACTGGACTCCAAGCAATACTTTTCAAAAGGCATTTCAGAACATGTTCTTTTCTTAGTGACCGTCCTAAACCCATTTTCCAATTGAAGTACCCATCTTTTTCATCCACAACTATACTTTACAGCTTTTTGGATACCTCAACACCAAGAAATACTTTTCAAAGACCATTTCAGAGCAAGTTACTTTCTTAATGTCCCTTCTAAACCCATTTTCCAACTTGAAGTACTTATTTTTTTCACCCACAACTATACTTTACAGCTTTTTGGATACCTCAACACCAAGAAATACTTTCCAAAGACCATGTCAGAGCAAGTTACTTTCTTAATGTCCCTCCTAAACCCATTTTCCAACTTGAAGTACTTATCTTTTTCACCCACAACTATACTTTACAGCTTTTTGGATACCTCAACACCAAGAAATACTTTTCAAAGACCATTTCAGAGCAAGTTACTTTCTTAATGTCCCTCCTAAACCCATTTTCCAACTTGAAGTACTTATCTTTTTCACCCACAACTATACTTTACAGCTTTTTGGATACCTCAACACCAAGAAATACTTTTCAAAGACCATTTCAGAGCAAGTTACTTTCTTAATGTCCCTCCTAAACCCATTTTCCAACTTGAAGTACTTATCTTTTTCACCAACAACTATACTTTACAGCTTTTTGGATACCTCAACACCAAGAAATACTTTTCAAAGACCATTTCAGAGCAAGTTACTTTCTTAATGTCCCTTCTAAACCCATTTTTCAACTTGAAGTACTTATCTTTTACACCCACAACTATACTTTACAGCTTTTTGGATACCTCAACACCAAGAAATACTTTCCAAAGACCATTCCAGAGCAAGTTACTTTCTTAATGTCCCTCCTAAACCCATTTTCCAACTTGAAGTACTTATCTTTTTCACCCACAACTATACTTTACAGCTTTTTGGATACCGCAAAACCAAGAAATACTTTTCAAAGACCATTTCAGAGCAAGTTACTTTCTTAATGTCCCTCCTAAACCCATTTTCCAACTTGAAGTACTTATCTTTTTCACCCACAACTATACTTTACAGCTTTTTGGATACCTCAACACCAAGAAATACTTTTCAAAGACCATTTCAGAGCAAGTTACTTTCTTAATGTCCCTCCTAAACCCATTTTACAACTTGAAGTACTTATCTTTTTCATCCACAACTATACTTTACAGCTTTTGAATACCTCAACACCAAGAAATACTTTTCAAAGACCATTTCAGAGCAAGTTACTTTCTTAATGTCCCTCTTAAACCCATTTTCCAAGTTGAAGTACTTATTTTTTTCACCCACAACTATACTTTACAGCTTTTTGGTTACCTCAACACCAAGAAATACTTTTCAAAGACCATTTCAGAGCAAGTTACTTTCTTAATGTCCCTCCTAAACCCATTTTCCAGCTTGAAGTACTTATATTTTTCATCCACAACTATACTTTACAGCTTTTTGGATACCTCAACACCAAGAAATACTTTTCAAAACCATTTCAGAGCAAGTTACTTTCTTAATGTCCCTTCTAAACCCATATTCCAACTTGAAGTACTTATCTTTTTCACCCACAACTATACTTTACAGCTTTTTGGTTACCTCAACACCAAGAAATACTTTTCAAAGACCATTTCAGAGCAAGTTACTTTCTTAATGTCCCTTCTAAACCCATTTTCCAACTTGAAGTACTTATCTTTTTCATCCACAACTATACTTTACAGCTTTTTGGATACCTCAACACCAAGAAATACTTTTCAAAGACCATTTCAGAGCAAGTTACTTTCTTAATGTCCCTCCTAAACCCATTTTCCAACTTGAAGTACTTATCTTTTTCACCAACAACTATACTTTACAGCTTTTTGGATACCTCAACACCAAGAAATACTTTTCAAAGACCATTTCAGAGCAAGTTACTTTCTTAATGTCCCTTCTAAACCCATTTTTCAACTTGAAGTACTTATCTTTTACACCCACAACTATACTTTACAGCTTTTTGGATACCTCAACACCAAGAAATACTTTCCAAAGACCATTCCAGAGCAAGTTACTTTCTTAATGTCCCTCCTAAACCCATTTTCCAACTTGAAGTACTTATCTTTTTCACACCACAACTATACTTTACAGCTTTTTGGATACCGCAAAACCAAGAAATACTTTTCAAAGACCATTTCAGAGCAAGTTACTTTCTTAATGTCCCTCCTAAACCCATTTTCCAACTTGAAGTACTTATCTTTTTCACCCACAACTATACTTTACAGCTTTTTGGATACCTCAACACCAAGAAATACTTTTCAAAGACCATTTCAGAGCAAGTTACTTTCTTAATGTCCCTCCTAAACCCATTTTACAACTTGAAGTACTTATCTTTTTCATCCACAACTATACTTTACAGCTTTTGAATACCTCAACACCAAGAAATACTTTTCAAAGACCATTTCAGAGCAAGTTACTTTCTTAATGTCCCTCCTAAACCCATTTTCCAAGTTGAAGTACTTATTTTTTTCACCCACAACTATACTTTACAGCTTTTTGGTTACCTCAACACCAAGAAATACTTTTCAAAGACCATTTCAGAGCAAGTTACTTTCTTAATGTCCCTCCTAAACCCATTTTCCAGCTTGAAGTACTTATATTTTTCATCCACAACTATACTTTACAGCTTTTTGGATACCTCAACACCAAGAAATACTTTTCAAAACCATTTCAGAGCAAGTTACTTTCTTAATGTCCCTTCTAAACCCATATTCCAACTTGAAGTACTTATCTTTTTCACCCACAACTATACTTTACAGCTTTTTGGTTACCTCAACACCAAGAAATACTTTTCAAAGACCATTTCAGAGCAAGTTACTTTCTTAATGTCCCTCCTAAACCCATTTTCCAACTTGAAGTACTTATCTTTTTCATCCACAACTATACTTTACAGCTTTTTGGATACCTCAACACCAAGAAATACTTTTCAAAGACCATTTCAGAGCAAGTTACTTTCTTAATGTCCCTCCTAAACCCATTTTCCAACTTGAAGTACTTATCTTTTTCAGCCACAACTATACTTTACAGCTTTTTGGTTACCTCAACACCAAGAAATACTTTTCCCGTACGAAGAAAAGGCCCAAGACATAAAAAATTTAAAGTTCACTTCTAAATTTTTCCGTAGAAGATAGGAAAAGTTATACCATGATTGTGATTATTTTTTATGAAGATAAAAAGTTTCACTTTAATTCTAAATTTTCTTGAATTCAGTTCCAACCTTTCTCAAAAAGATTAAAAAATTTAAAGTTCTGTTCCAAATATTTCCCCGGAAGAAGAAAAGTTCAACTTCGATTCTGAATTTTCTCAATGAAAATGAAATAAGTTATTGATCAATTCTATTTTCTCAAAATATTATAAAATTTTCCACTTCAATTCAGATTTTTCTCAAAGAGATGAAAAAATTTTAAATATTGTTCCAAATTTTTCTTCGAAGATAGAAAAGTTCAAGTTCTAATCTGAACTTTACCAAAGAACATAATTCAATTCTAATTTCTCCAGCTAAAATAAAAAGCTTCCACTTCAGTTTTAAGTTCACCAAGACATAAAAAATTTAAAGTTCAGTTCTAAATTTTTACATAGAAGATAGGAAAAGTTATACTATGATTATGATTATTTTCCATGAAGATAAAAAGTTTCACTTTAATTCTAAATTTTCTTAAATTCAGTTCCGACTTTTCACATAGAGATGAAAAAATTTAAAGTTCTGTTCCAAATTTTTCTTAGAAGATAGAAAATTTCAAGTTCTCTTCTGAATTTTACCAAAGAACACAATTCAATTCTAATTTCACCAGAGAAAATAAAAAGCTTCCACTTCAGTTTTAAGTTCACCAAGACATAAAAAATTTAAAGTTCAGTTCTAAATTTTTCCGTAGAAGATAGGAAAAGTTATACCATGATTGTGATTATTTTCTATGAAGATAAAAAGTTTCACTTTAATTCTAAATTTTCTTAAATTCAATTCCGGCTTTTCTCAAAGAGATGAAAAAATTTAAAGTTCAGTTCCAAATATTTTCCCGGAAGAAGAAAAGTTCAACTTCGATTCTGAATTTTCTTAATGAAAATGAAATAAGTTATTGATCATTTCTATTTTTCCAAATAATATAAAAAGTTTCCACTTCAGTTCAGATTTTTCTCAAAGAGATGAAAAAATTTAAAATACTGTTCAAAATTTTTCGTAGAAGATAGAAAAGTTTAAGTTCTCTTCTGAATTTTACCAAAGAACACAATTCAATTCTAATTTCACCAGAGAAAATAAAAAGCTTCCACTTCAGTTTTAAGTTCACCAAGACATAAAAAATTTAAAGTTCAGTTCTAAATTTTTCCGTAGAAGATAGGAAAAGTTATACTATGATTTTGATTATTTCCTATGAAGATTAAAAGTTTCACTTCAATTTTTAATTTTTCTCAAAGAAGTGAAGAAAAGTTCAACTTCGATTCTGAATTTTCTCAATGAAAATAAAATATGTTATCGATCATTTCTATTTTCCCAAAATAATATAAAAATTTTCCACTTCAGTTCAGATTTTTCTCAAACAGATGAAAAAATTTAAAATACTGTTTCAAATTTTCCATAGAAGATAGAAAAGTTCAAGTTCCCTTCTGAATTTTACCAAAGAACATAATTCAATTCTAATTTCTCCAGAGAAAATAAAAAGCTTCCACTTCAGTTTTAAGTTCACCATGACATAAAAAATTTAAAGTTCAGTTCTAAATTTTTACATAGAAGATAGGAAAAGCTATACTATGATTTTGATTATTTCCTATGAAGATTAAAAGTTTCATTTCAATTTTTAATTTTTCTCAAAGAAGTGAAGAAAAGTTCAACTTCGATTCTGAATTTTCTCAATGAAAATAAAATATGTTATCGATCATTTCTATTTTCCCAAAATAATATAAAAATTTTCCACTTCAGTTCAGATTTTTCTCAAACAGATGAAAAAATTTAAAATACTGTTTCAAATTTTCCATAGAAGATAGAAAAGTTCAAGTTCCCTTCTGAATTTTACCAAAGAACATAATTCAATTCTAATTTCTCCAGAGAAAATAAAAAGCTTCCACATCAGTTTTAAGTTCACCAAGACATAAAAATTTAAAGTTCAGTTCTAATTTTTTCCATAGAAGATAGGAAAAGTTATACTATGATTGTGATTATTTTCCATGAAGATAAAAAGTTGCATTTTAATTCTAAATTTTCTTAAATTCAATTCCGACCTTTCTCAAAGAGATGAAAAAATTTAAAGTTCTGTTCCAAATATTTTCCCGGAAAAGAAAAGTTCAAATTCGATTCTGAATTTTCTCAATGAAAATGAAATAAGTTATTGATCAATTCTATTTTCCTAAAGTAATATAAAATTTTCCACTTCAATTCAGCTTTTTCTCAAAGAGATGACAAAATTTAAAATATTGTTCCAAATTTTTCATAGAAGATAGAAAAAGTTATACTTTGATTGTGATTATTCTTCATGAAGATATGGAGCTCCACTTTAATTCTAAGTTTTCTCGAAGAAGGGCAAAATGTACAAGTTCTCTTCTGAATTTTCTTCGAGAGGAGAAAAAAAGTTAGCTCAATTCTGAAATTTACCAATGAAAATGAAAAAGCTTCCATTTCAGTTCATAATTTCTCAAAGACATAAAAATTTAAAGTTCAATTCTAAATTTTTCCATAGAAGATAGGAATGGCTATACTATGATTGTGATTATTTAGCATGAAGATAAAAAGTTTCACTCTATTTCTAATTTTTCTTAAATTCAGTTCATTCATCTAACCACCAAAAACAACAGGTTAGGTTAGGTTAGGTATAAATAAATATTAATAAATAATTAGAAACATTTCTACATGTTTAAGTTAGGTTAGGTTAGGTTAACTTATCATGAGCGCTCATGATAAGCTAACCTAACCTAACTTAAACATGGTAAAAAGATTAAATTAGGTTAGGTTAGATTAAGTTAGGTCAGGTTAAGTTAGGTTAGGTTAGCTTATCATGAGCGCTCATGATAAGTTAACCTAACCTAGCCTAACTTAAACATGGAGAAATGTTTCTAATTATTTATTAATATTTATTTATACCTAACCTAACCTATTGTTTTTGGTGGTTAGATGAATGAACTGAATTTAAGAAAAATTAGAAATAGAGTGAAACTTTTTATCTTCATGGTAAATAATCACAATTATAGTATAGCCATTCCTATCTTCTATGGAAAAATTTAGAATTGAACTTTAAATTTTTATGTCTTTGAGAAATTATGAACTGAAATGGAAGCTTTTTCATTTTCATTGGTAAATTTCAGAATTGAGCTAACTTTTTTTCTCCTCTCTAAGAAAATTCAGAAGAGAACTTGTACATTTTGCACTTCTTCGAGAAAACTTAGAATTAAAGTGGAGCTCCATATCTTCATGAAGAATAATCACAATCAAAGTATAACTTTTTCTATCTTCTATGAAAAATTTGGAACAATATTTTAAATTTTGTCATCTCTTTGAGAAAAATCTGAATTGAAGTGGAAAATTTTATATTATTTTAGGAAAATAGAATTGATCAATAACTTATTTCATTTTCATTGAGAAAATTCAGAATCGAAGTTGAACTTTTCTTTTCCGGGAAAATATTTGGAACAGAACTTTAAATTTTTTCATCTCTTTGAGAAAGGTCGGAATTGAATTTAAGAAAATTTAGAATTAAAATGAAACTTTTTATCTTCATGGAAAATAATCACAATCATAGTATAACTTTTCCTATCTTCTATGGAAAAATTTAGAACTGAACTTTAAATTTTTATGTCTTGGTGAACTTAAAACTGATGTGGAAGCTTTTTATTTTCTCTGGAGAAATTACAATTGAATTATGTTCTTTGGTAAAATTCAGAAGGGAACTTGAACTTTTCTATCTTCTATGGAAAATTTGGAACAGTATTTTAAATTTTTTCATCTGTTTGAGAAAAATCTGAACTGAAGTGGAAAATTTTTATATTATTTTGGGAAAATAGAAATAATCAATAACTTATTTCATTTTCATTGAGAAAATTCAGAATCGAAGTTGAACTTTTCTTCACTTCTTTGAGAAAAATTAAAAATTGAAGAAAACTTTTAATCTTCATAGGAAATAATCAAAATCATAGTATAACTTTTCCTATCTTCTATGTAAAAATTTAGAACTGAACTTTAAATTTTTTATGTCATGGTGAACTTAAAACTGAAGTGGAAGCAGTAAAACTGAAGTAAAACTGAAGTGAAGTTAAAACTGAAGGATTTTATTTTCTCTGGAGAAATTAGACTTGAATTGTGTTCTTTGGTAAAATTCAGAAGAGAACTTGAATATTCACGATCAAAGTATAACTTTTCCAATCTTCTATGAAAAATTTGGAACAGAACTTTAAATTTTTTCATCTCTTTGAGAAAGGTCGGAACTGAATTTAAGAAAATTTAGAATTAAGGTGAAACTTTTTATCTTCATGGAAAATAATCACAATCATAGTATAACTTTTCTTATCTTCTACGGAAAAATTTAGAACAGAACTTTAAATTTTTTATGTCTTGGTGAACTTAAAACTGAAGTGGAAGCTTTTTATTTTCTCTGAAAAATTAGAATTGAATTGTGTTCGTTGGTAAAATTCAGAAGAGAACTTGAACTTTTCTATCTTCTATGAAAAATTTGGAACAGTATTTTAAATTTTTTCATCTCTTTGAGAAAAATCTGAACTGAAGTGGAAAATTTTTATATTATTTTGGGAAAATAGAATTGATCAATAACTTATTTCATTTTCATTAAGAAAATTCAGAATCGAAGTTGAACTTTTCTTCTTCCGGGAAAATATTTGGAACAGAACTTTAAATTTTTTCATCTCTTTGAGAAAGGTCGGTACTGAATTTAAGAAAATTTAGAATTAAGGTGAAACTTTTTATCTTCATAGAAAATAATCACAATCATGGTATAACTTTTCCTATCTTCTACGGAAAAATTTAGAACTGAACTTTAAATTTTTTATGTCTTGGTGAACTTAAAACTGAAGTGGAAGCTTTTTATTTTCTCTGGTGAAATTAGAATTGAATTGTTTTCTTTGGTAAAATTCAGAAGAGAACTTGAACTTTTCTATCTTCTACGAAAAATTTGGAACAGTATTTTAAATTTTTTCATCTCTTTGAGAAAAATCTGAACTGAAGTGGAAACTTTTTATATTATTTGGAAAAATAGAAATGATCAATAACTTATTTCATTTTCATTAAGAAAATTCAGAATCGAAGTTGAACTTTTCTTCTTCCGGGAAAATATTTGGAACTGAACTTTAAATTTTTTCATCTCTTTGAGAAAAGCCGGAATTGAATTTAAGAAAATTTAGAATTAAAGTGAAACTTTTTATCTTCATAGAAAATAATCACAATCATGGTATAACTTTTCCTATCTTCTACGGAAAAATTTAGAACTGAACTTTAAATTTTTTATGTCTTGGTGAACTTAAAGCTGAAGTGGAAGCTTTTTATTTTCTCTGGTGAAATAAGAATTGAATTGTGTTCTTTGGTAAAATTCAGAAGAGAACTTGAACTTTTCTATCTTCTAAGAAAAATTTGGAACAGAACTTTAAATTTTTTCATCTCTATGTGAAAAGTCGGAACTGAATTTAAGAAAATTTAGAATTAAAGTGAAACTTTTTATCTTCATGGAAAATATGGAAGTATAACTTTTCCTATCTTCTATGTAAAAATTTAGAACTGAACTTTAAATTTTTTGTGTCTTAGTGAACTTAAAACTGAAGTGGAAGCTTTTTATTTTCTCTGGAGAAATTAGAATTGAATTATGTTCTTTGGTAAAATTCAGATTAGAACTTGAACTTTTCTATCTTCTAAGAAAAATTTGGAACAATGGGTTTAGGAGGGACATTAAGAAAGTAACTTGCTCTGGAATGGTCTTTGAAAAGTATTTCTTGGTGTTGAGGTATCCAAAAAGCTGTAAAGTATAGTTGTGGGTGTAAAAGATAAGTACTTCAAGTTGAAAAATGGGTTTAGAAGGGACATTAAGAAAGTAACTTGCTCTGAAATGGTCTTTGAAAAGTATTTCTTGGTGTTGAGGTATCCAAAAAGCTGTAAAGTATAGTTGTGGGTGAAAAAGATAAGTACTTCAAGTTGGAAAATGGGTTTAGGAGGGACATTAAGAAAGTAACTTGCTCTGAAATGGTCTTTAAAAAGTATTTCTTGGTGTTGAGGTATCCAAAAAGCTGTAAAGTATAGTTGTGGGTGAAAAAGATAAGTACTTCAAGTTGGAAAATGGGTTTAGAAGGGACATTAAGAAAGTAACTTGCTCTGAAATGGTCTTTGAAAAGTATTTCTTGGTGTTGAGGTATCCAAAAAGCTGTAAAGTATAGTTGTGAATGAAAAGGATAAGTACTTCAAGTTGGAAAATGGGTTTACGAGGGACATTAAGAAAGTAACTTGCTCTGAAATGGTCTTTGAAAAGTATTTCTTGGTGTTGAGGTATCCAAAAAGCTGTAAAGTATAGTTGTGGGTGAAAAAGATAAGTACTTCAAGTTGGAAAATGGGTTTAGAAGGGACATTAAGAAAGTAACTTGCTCTGAAATGGTCTTTGAAAAGTATTTCTTGGTGTTGAGGTATCCAAAAAGCTGTAAAGTATAATTGTGAATGAAAAGGATGATAAGTACTTCAAGTTGGAAAATGGGTTTAGGAGGGACATTAAGAAAGTAACTTGCTCTGAAATGGTCTTTGAAAAGTATTTCTTGGTGTTGAGGTATCCAAAAAGCTGTAAAGTATAGTTGTGGGTGAAAAAGATAAGTACTTCAAGTTGAAAAATGGGTTTAGAAGGGACATTAAGAAAGTAACTTGCTCTGAAATGGTCTTTGAAAAGTATTTCTTGGTGTTGAGGTAACCAAAAAGCTGTAAAGTATAGTTGTGGGTGAAAAAGATAAGTACTTCAAGTTGGAAAATGGGTTTAGGAGGGACATTAAGAAAGTAACTTGCTCTGAAATGGTCTTTGAAAAGTATTTCTTGGTGTTGAGGTATCCAAAAAGCTGTAAAGACCATTTCAGAGCAAGTTACTTTCTTAATGTCCCTCCTAAACCCATTTTCCAACTTGAAGTACTTATCTTTTTCACCCACAAGTATACTTTACAGCTTTTTGGATACCTCAACACCAAGAAATACTTTTCAAAGACCATTTCAGAGCAAGTTACTTTCTTAGAAGGGACATTAAGAAAGTAACTTGCTCTGAAATGGTCTTTGAAAAGTATTTCTTTAGAACTTTTCTATCTTCTATGGAAAATTTGGAACAGTATTTTAAATTTTTTCATCTGTTTGAGAAAAATCTGAACTGAAGTGGAAAATTTTTATATTATTTTGGGAAAATAGAAATGATCGATAACATATTTCATTTTCATTGAGAAAATTCAGAATCGAAGTTGAACTTTTCTTCACTTCTTTGAGAAAAATTAAAAATTGAAGTGAAACTTTTTATCTTGATGGAAAATAATCAAAATCATAGTATAGCTTTTCCTATCTTCTATGTAAAAATTTAGAACTGAACTTTAAATTTTTTATGTCATGGTGAACTTAAAACTGAAGTGGAAGCTTTTTATTTTCTCTGGAGAAATTAGAATTGAATTGTGTTCTTTGGTAAAATTCAGAAGAGAACTTGAATATTCACGATCAAAGTATAACTTTTCCAATCTTCTATGAAAAATTTGGAACAGAACTTTAAATTTTTTTCATCTCTATGTGAAAAGTCGGAACTGAATTTAAGAAAATTTAAATTAAAGTGAAACTTTTTATCTTGATGGAAAATAATCACAATCATAGTATAACTTTTCCTATCTTCTACGGAAAAATTTAGAACTGAACTTTAAATTTTTTATGTCTTGGTGAACTTAAAACTGAAGTGGAAGCTTTTTATTTTCTCTGGAGAAATTAGAATTGAATTGTGTTCGTTGGTAAAATTCAGAAGAGAACTTGAACTTTTCTATCTTCTATGAAAAATTTGGAAGTATTTTAAATTTTACATCTCTTTGAGAAAAATCTGAACTGAAGTGGAAAATTTTTATATTATTTTGGGAAAATAGAATTGATCAATAACTTATTTCATTTTCATTAAGAAAATTCAGAATCGAAGTTGAACTTTTCTTCTTCCGGGAAAATATTTGGAACAGAACTTTAAATTTTTTCATCTCTTTGAGAAAGGTCGGTACTGAATTTAAGAAAATTTAGAATTAAGGTGAAACTTTTTATCTTCATAGAAAATAATCACAATCATGGTATAACTTTTCCTATCTTCTACGGAAAAATTTAGAACTGAACTTTAAATTTTTTATGTCTTGGTGAACTTAAAACTGAAGTGGAAGCTTTTTATTTTCTCTGGTGAAATTAGAATTGAATTGTGTTCTTTGGTAAAATTCAGAAGAGAACTTGAACTTTTCTATCTTCTACGAAAAATTTTGAACAGTATTTTAAATTTTTTCATCTCTTTGAGAAAAATCTGAACTGAAGTGGAAACTTTTTATATTATTTGGAAAAATAGAAATGATCAATAACTTATTTCATTTTCATTAAGAAAATTCAGAATCGAAGTTGAACTTTTCTTCTTCCGGGAAAATATTTGGAACTGAACTTTATTTTTCATCTCTTTGAGAAAAGCCGGAATTGAATTTAAGAAAATTTAGAATTAAAGTGAAACTTTTTATCTTCATAGAAAATAATCACAATCATGGTATAACTTTTCCTATCTTCTACGGAAAAATTTAGAACTGAACTTTAAATTTTTTATGTCTTGGTGAACTTAAAACTGAAGTGGAAGCTTTTTATTTTAGCTGGAGAAATTAGAATTGAATTGTGTTCTTTGGTAAAATTCAGAAGAGAACTTGAAATTTTCTATCTTCTAAGAAAAATTTGGAACAGAACTTTAAATTTTTTCATCTCTATGTGAAAAGTCGGAACTGAATTTAAGAAAATTTAGAATTAAAGTGAAACTTTTTATCTTCATGGAAAATAATCATAATCATAGTATAACTTTTCCTATCTTCTATGTAAAAATTTAGAACTGAACTTTAAATTTTTTATGTCTTGGTGAACTTAAAACTGAAGTGGAAGCTTTTTATTTTAGCTGGAGAAATTAGAATTGAATTATGTTCTTTGGTAAAGTTCAGATTAGAACTTGAACTTTTCTATCTTCGAAGAAAAATTTGGAACAATATTTAAAATTTTTTCATCTCTTTGAGAAAAATCTGAATTGAAGTGGAAAATTTTATAATATTTTGAGAAAATAGAATTGATCAATAACTTATTTCATTTTCATTGAGAAAATTCAGAATCGAAGTTGAACTTTTCTTCTTCCGGGGAAATATTTGGAACAGAACTTTAAATTTTTTAATCTTTTTGAGAAAGGTTGGAACTGAATTCAAGAAAATTTAGAATTAAAGTGAAACTTTTTATCTTCATAAAAAATAATCACAATCATGGTATAACTTTTCCTATCTTCTACGGAAAAATTTAGAAGTGAACTTTAAATTTTTTATGTCTTGGGCCTTTTCTTCGTACGGGAAAAGTATTTCTTGGTGTTGAGGTAACCAAAAAGCTGTAAAGTATAGTTGTGGCTGAAAAAGATAAGTACTTCAAGTTGGAAAATGGGTTTAGGAGGGACATTAAGAAAGTAACTTGCTCTGAAATGGTCTTTGAAAAGTATTTCTTGGTGTTGAGGTATCCAAAAAGCTGTAAAGTATAGTTGTGGATGAAAAGGATAAGTACTTCAAGTTGGAAAATGGGTTTAGAAGGGACATTAAGAAAGTAACTTGCTCTGAAATGGTCTTTGAAAAGTATTTCTTGGTGTTGAGGTAACCAAAAAGCTGTAAAGTATAGTTGTGGGTGAAAAAGATAAGTACTTCAAGTTGGAATATGGGTTTAGAAGGGACATTAAGAAAGTAACTTGCTCTGAAATGGTTTTGAAAAGTATTTCTTGGTGTTGAGGTATCCAAAAAGCTGTAAAGTATAGTTGTGGATGAAAAATATAAGTACTTCAAGCTGGAAAATGGGTTTAGGAGGGACATTAAGAAAGTAACTTGCTCTGAAATGGTCTTTGAAAAGTATTTCTTGGTGTTGAGGTAACCAAAAAGCTGTAAAGTATAGTTGTGGGTGAAAAAAATAAGTACTTCAACTTGGAAAATGGGTTTAGGAGGGACATTAAGAAAGTAACTTGCTCTGAAATGGTCTTTGAAAAGTATTTCTTGGTGTTGAGGTATTCAAAAGCTGTAAAGTATAGTTGTGGATGAAAAAGATAAGTACTTCAAGTTGTAAAATGGGTTTAGGAGGGACATTAAGAAAGTAACTTGCTCTTAAATGGTCTTTGAAAAGTATTTCTTGGTGTTGAGGTATCCAAAAAGCTGTAAAGTATAGTTGTGGGTGAAAAAGATAAGTACTTCAAGTTGGAAAATGGGTTTAGGAGGGACATTAAGAAAGTAACTTGCTCTGAAATGGTCTTTGAAAAGTATTTCTTGGTTTTGAGGTATCCAAAAAGCTGTAAAGTATAGTTGTGGGTGAAAAAGATAAGTACTTCAAGTTGGAAAATGGGTTTAGGAGGGACATTAAGAAAGTAACTTGCTCTGGAATGGTCTTTGGAAAGTATTTCTTGGTGTTGAGGTATCCAAAAAGCTGTAAAGTATAGTTGTGGGTGAAAAACATAAGTACTTCAAGTTGGAAAATGGGTTTAGGAGGGACACTAAGAAAGTAACTTGCTCTGAAATGGTCTTTGAAAAGTATTTCTTGGTGTTGAGGTATCCAAAAAGCTGTAAAGTATAGTTGTGGGTGAAAAAGATAAGTACTTCAAGTTGGAAAATGGGTTTAGAAGGGACATTAAGAAAGTAACTTGCTCTGAAATGGTCTTTGAAAAGTATTTCTTGGTGTTGAGGTATCCAAAAAGCTGTAAAGTATAGTTGTGGATGAAAAAGATGGGTACTTCAATTGGAAAATGGGTTTAGGACGGTCACTAAGAAAAGAACTTGTTCTGAAATGCCTTTTGAAAAGTATTGCTTGGAGTCCAGTCATGACCTTCTGATAGGGTTCTACCGATTATGTAATCAATTTCTCAGAAATTCATTTGTCCTAGTCGATTACGTCATTCTATATCCATATATGGACCCCCGTCACGACCTCCTGATAGGGTTCTACTGATTATGTAATCAATTTCTCAGAAATCCATTTGTCCTAGTCGATTACGTCATTCTATGTCCATATATGGACCCCAGTCATGACCTTCTGATAGGGTTCTACCGATTATGTAATCAATTTCTCAGAAATCCATTTGTCCTAGTCGATTACGTCATTCTATGACCATATATGGACCCCCGTCACGACCTCCTGATAGGGTTCTACTGATTATGTAATCAACTGCTCAGAAATCCATTTGTCCTAGTCGATTACGTCATTCTATGTCCATATATGGACCCCCGTCACGATCTCCTGATAGGGTTCTACTGATTATGTAATCAATTTCTCAGAAATCCATTTGTCCTAGTCGATTACGTCATTCTATGTCCCTATATGGACCCCCGTCACGACCTCCTGATAGGGTTCTACCGATTATGTAATCAATTTCTCAGAAAATCCATTTGTCCTAGTTGATTACGTCATTCCTATGTCATATGTCATGTGTCATTCGTCATGTTTCGTGTCATGTGTCATATCTCATGTGTTGTGTCATGTGTCATGTGTCACGTGTCATGTGTCACGTGTAACCTGTCTCTAACTGTTTCGCCGAAATAATTCCATAAAATGTCTAAAACGGTTTCGCCCAAGTAATCCCTAAACGTAATTTCTGCGTGTTTCTTTTGTTTTTGGCATCCCTGCGCTGTCATATTTGAAATTACTAAGAAACCTTTTCCCGCGTTAAACTCTAAGATCAAAACATTCGCCGGAGTTACAATTCTCTTGGAAGAACTCCAAAGACATTAATAAACTTCCAGAAACAATTCTCCTTGGAAATACATCAAAGACATGAATAGACTTCGCCTGAAAACAATTTGATTAATGATTGACAGCACATGTCAGACATTGATCAAATTGGTCCGGAAACAATTTGATTTATGACTGACAGCACACGTGTTCTCCCTAGGGACTCTATGCCCATATATGGTGTGCTGTTCGGACCTCTGAGGCCTTTCTACTCGTAATCCTGATAGTATTGAAAGGCTAAATCCTTAATTTCACTTTGAAAACATTTTCAATTATAAAAATAGAGAGGTTTCTGATATGGCAAATTACCTGATTTCTTTGGCTTTTTTCTAGCAGCCTTAAGGTATATGTTCCCTCTGAAACAAGTGTTTTTCAAAAATCCTGCGCTTCTAACTTGGACAAAAAAGGACAAGTACTTATCATTACTTATATCATTAGAATCTTTGATTCGAATTATTAGAATAACTAAAATAAACTTATTAGAATTTTAGACTTTTAGTAAACTTTATTTTATTTAATTTATAATTTTTTATTTTATTTGTTTTATATTATTTAATTATTACTTTATTCATTTTATTTATATACTTTATTCTATTAAACTTTATTTTATTAAATTTTATTAAACTTTATTAGAATTATAAGAATAAACTTTATCATTAGAATTATTATCATTATCATTATACTTATCATTAGAGTACTTACATCATTAGAATCATTAGTCTCTGATCTATCCATTCACAGAGTCAGAATTATGATACTACTTGAACTTTTTCTTGGGAAGGTTCAAAGCTTTCTTAAAAAATAGGGAGATTGTCCTTTTCCACCAATTTTTTTTACTAATTTTTCAGGTTTTTTCAATCTAAAAAACCATGCAATACCGGTAAAATTTTTGAACTCAAAAGAGCAAGTTTTATTTTTGGAACAATTATTTATTGACTTAGCCTATTCATGATTGTCACGCATGCGTGTTCGTTTCGTTCAGTTCTATTCTTTTTTCCAGGGCTGATCCTATTGAACTAGCAGTCACAGCATAATGGGATATATTGAGCTTTTATTTAATTAAATAAAAAAACACATTTTTTAAACTGAAAGTAAGGAGCGACATTAAAACTTAAAATGAACAGAAATTATTCCTTATATGAAAGGGGCTGTCCCCTCCTCAACGCCTCGCTCTTTACGCTAAAGTTTTTTATTGTTTTAAAAAATAAAGTTGTGAGACAGAGTCAAACTTTAGCGTAAAGAGCGAGGCGTTGAGGAGGGGACAGCCCCTTTTATATACGGAATAATTTCTGTTCATTTTAAGTTTTAATGTCGCTCCTTACTTTCAGTTTAAAAAACTTGTTTTAAGTTTTTATTTAATTTCTGATCGTTTTTTAGTTAATGCAGCTTTTATTTTGGCTCACCGTCATTGAATAAGTAAACAAAATTTGAATAAAAATTTTACTTTTCTTTTGCTAAATGGATGTCTTTACAAATTAACTTACGTAACTAACTTCTATATTCGTATATTTTTCTTCTGGCAAAAAATACAAAGTTGCAGATTTTTGCAGATATGAGCTTGAAACCTATGTAATAGGGTTTTCTGATACGCTGAATCTGACGGTGTGATTTTCATTAAAATTCTTTGACTTTTAGGGGATGTTTCCCCACTCTTTAAAAAATCGGGTAAAGTTTCTCAGGCTCGTAGCCTTTGATGAGTAATACTAAACTTAATAAAATTTATATATTTAGAATAAGCATTATAAACACATTCTTTTGATACATTTATTGACATCAAAATTCCGTTTTTACAAGTTTCGATTACGTATCGCTTGTTTTTTTATTGTTTTTTTTATTACGTATATGTTATTACGTATATGAGGGGGTTCTCCCATTAGTCAATACCACGCTCTTTACGTTAAAATTTAAAAAAAAATTGATTCACAAACCCCTGAATCACAAAGGCCGTTTAATTAGAATACATAGCTCTTTTGAAAGCGCTAAAAAAAAAAACTGTAGCGTAGAGAGCGAGGTATTGACTTGGGGGAGAACCCCCTCACATACTTTATAATTTCTGTTCGTTTTAAGTTCTAATGTTGCTTCTTACTTTCAGTTGAAAAAACTTATTTTTTTTTAATTTAATTTCTGATCGTTTTTAAATAATGCTTGGAAATCCGGCGCCCCTTCATAGAAATGTCCCTTACCCCAAAGAAACATCCTCCACGGAAATATTCTCCAGAGTAACCCCCTCCTCTAGCCCCCCCCTCCAGAAAAAAATCCTTCCTGAAAATGTCTGTATACTTCCCAATAACCAATAAATAATGCTGGCAAGTCCGGCGCCCCCTTCATGGCAATTTCCATTCCCCCATGAAAACTTCCTTCATGGACAGATCCTCCAACATAACCCCCAGCCCACCCTTCCCTCCCACTACCAGAAAAAAAAACCCTCCTGAAAACTTCTGTATACTTCCCAATAACCAATACTATATGTTAACATTGGGTAAAGTTCATAACTTTTAGCCCTCCCCCTGGGGACTTCGGGGGATTAAGTCATCCTAAAAGACATATTTATCATATTTTCGACCATGCTGAACAAAATGGCTATCTCAAAATTTTGATCGGGTGACTTTGGAAAAAAAATTAGCGTGGGAGGGGGCCTAGTTGCCCTCCATTTTTTTGGTCACTTAAAAAGGGCACTAGAACTTTTAATTTCCATTCCAATGAGCCCTCCAACGATATTCTAGGACCACTGGGTCGATACGATCACCCTGGAAAAAAAAACAAAAAAAAACAAAAAAACAAATGAACACGCATCCGTGATCTTTCTTCTGGCAAAAAATGCAAAATTCCACATTTTTCTAGATAGGAGCTTGAAACCTCTACAGTAGGGTTCTCTGATACGCTGAATATGATGGTGTGATTTTCATTAAGGTTCTATAACTTTTAGGGGGTCTTTCCCCCTTTTTTTGAAAATCAGCCAAATTTTCTCAGGCGCGTAACTTTTGATGGGTAGCACTAAACTTGATGAAAGTTATATATTTGAAATCAGCATTGAAATCTGATCCTTTTGATGTATCTATTGGTATCAAAAACCCGTTTTCTAGAGTTTCAGTTACCATTGAGCCGGGTCGCTCCTTACTTACAGTTCGTTACCACGAACTGTTTGAAAACTTCATTTTGTGGAAATTCTGTTTATAAATACGACCTTTAAACTAAAAGGACTGCAATGTCAAAACTAAAAAAATATAACACAGTAGATCAGGAATATAAACTCTTTCGCTTTTGTTAGCCCAGGGTTAAAATATTTAATAGCTAAAAAAGAAGTAAATGATTCCTGGCAACACTGGCAATGCTTGACAAAATGAGAAAAATTACGTAGAAGAAGAAACGCCTCTGCTCGTCCGTCTTCATTGCACAAAAGTAACAAAGAGTAGATAATATAAAATAAAAGTCGTAAGGACGAAATAGAAACAAAAAAACTCAAAAACAAAACACTAAATCAAAATAGTCCCTCTCCAAGGAAAAGCAAGAGGGCTCTACAAGTAACGGTAAGAGGGCTACCCTCTCGCCGTTGCTTCGAGAGGATGCTACTTTAATGCACTGAGACGGTCAAGTGGAGGTTTCAACCAAAATAGTTGCATAATTATGCTTCTTTTCTTTGCTGGAAACATACTCGTTTTTTCTTCATCACAATTTTTGTGAAAAATAAGATACATACATATTTTTCTGAATTTTTCTGAAATTTTTCAGAAAAATCAACAATTTTTCTGAAAAATAAGATACATACATATTTTTCTGAATTTTTCAGAAAAATCAACAATTTTTCTGAAAAATAAGATACATACATAAGCACCGCAAGAAAGAAAAATATTTCTTGCACACTTATGTTCAACGGGAATGGCAAGGTTCAATTCCCGCTTTATCTGCTATTTTTTGCATATCATTGGAAAGTTAATACAATACAATATAAAGATAAACTATTGCAAATTACAAGAAGCTCCATCAAGGTAGAAGCATGAGTTTCTACCTCTATTTTAGAAGAGGAAAAAAAATTTTCCTTTGAAGAAATTTTCCTTTGAAATTTTCCTTAGAAGAGGAAAAAATTTTAGAAGAGGAAAAAAAATTTTAGAAGAGGAAAAAAATTCCAAAAAATTTGAAGTAAATAAAAAGTATGAATCATGGTTTAAAATTAGTCACACCATGTTTTAAGTTTTTATGTAAAGCTGCTCCTAACCGTAATTCATTTTAATTCATTTTTTAAAGATTTGTAAATTTTTTTTTTTCAAAACACAGCTCATTAATTAATTGTTAACTACCGTAGTGCGATTTATCTTATGTTTCTTCTCATTATTCATGTAGTGCTATTATATGGTTAACTGTAGACACCACAAGAATAGATAGGCTACTGAGGAAGTTTAAAAATTACGATTATAGTTTGGAATTAAACTTTCCATTTATAAAATTTATTTTCGTTTTCTATTTTGGGATAAATGTAGCCAAGGACTTGAACGGCTTAAAAAATATTCACACCAAAAATTACATGTAAAACGATTTGTAAAGTGGAAACGAACCAAAAAATGTATATAATTATCCCAAACTATGTAAAATACAACTAGAACTAACGCACTGCAGCAGCGATTTGCATGAGGCCAACACAGCCACGCGCGCTCTTATTCCATACCAATCTTTTCAAAGCCTCTCTCTCTACACCCTCCCGGGAAGCTCCCATTTCCTTTAAATCTTTCCTTACGACCTCCTACCACCCTATTAGGGGATGACCTGCTTTTCGTTTGGCGAAGATAATTTCTTAAACCACATTGGCCTGACATCACATAAAGAAAGAAAAACGAGCAAAAATGGGGTTTTTATAGGCCAAATGAAAATACTGAAGAAACAAAGCGAATATTTCGAGAGGACAAACGCCTCTCTTCTTCAGCGCGAAACGAAATGATGTAACCAAGGAAAGTGCCAAAGAAAAAAACAAACGCGGAAAGTCAATGTGAAAAAAAACCAAAAAACCAAAGAAAAAAAAACTCAAAAGATGAATAAAATTCAATAAAAGCCAAAAATTAAAAGAATTAAAACCAAATACCTAACAACCATAAAAGCGAGTTATTCGCCAATATCCGCGATTTGCACAAAATCCAAAAAAAAAATATGAACTGCCATCGACGGATACTAGCGAACAACTGACAAAGAAAAGGAAACAATTCATTCACTCAAAAAAACAAAACGAACCAGCAATTAAATAAGTTGGAGAACTATGTCATTTGATTTCGGATTTTAATTAATGCATTTCTTGCAGACACCCTTTGAGACCTAAGGGGTTGTTCACGTGTTTTATTAGATGACTGGGAAAGTTGTTCAAGGTTTATTTCAGGGATTACTAAAGTATCGGCTTCTCTTTTGAGAAAACCGAAATATGACTCGTTTATTCTTAAATCACCAGAATCTCTGTTTAAAGCTAGACCTAAATGTTGGTATTTATAAATTTCGACAACTTCTCTGTAGTGCTGGACAATACCTTTGCCATGCGAAATAAGGCTAGCTTGAAGAGAGGCGTTTGTCCTCTCGAAATATTCGCTTTGTTTTTTCAGTATTTTCATTTGGCCTATAAAAACCCCATTTTTGCTCGTTTTTCTTTCTTTATGTTTTTGTTTGGCCCTGTAGAATTCGCTAATAAGGATTATATACAGTAATTTGTCATCCTTTATCCGTAGAACACGTCCTAGCTATCTGAACCTTTCTCTCATTATAGCTCTAGTATATGAGATTGAGTTAGTGGTATGATTTATGTTCATTTTCCTTAGCCAAGGTGCAGTGTAGTCTTAATTTAGTTGAAAAAAAGTTTAAAACGACAAGAATATCTGTCTTCAAACTAGGAGTAAAATATTTGAAGCAACAACAACGACAGTGATTAAGCATGATTCTGAAACGGGGGTGGTTCAGAATTTTGAAGAAGATGGGCTAGATCTCTCCCAGAGAAAATGTTTAAAGTGTGGTTGTAGATACGCGTATGACTCTCCGCATTTCAAATAATAAGCTGTCCAAAAAATGTGTTGTTCGATCGCACTTTCTTGGGCTATAATGAGAGATAGTTTGATATGATTATGCTGTGTTTTACAAAAGAAGGATGTTAGATTGCCAAGTATCACGCTTAGTTCCATTGCAACTGAAACACCATGTAACTGAACCCTAAGCAACTGAACCATTGTAACCGAACAATTGTGAAACTGAACCGCCGTGCAACTGAACCACCATGCAACTGAACCACCGTGCAACTGAACCCTCGTATAACTGAACTCTCGTGCAACTCAACCACCTCACTTACATTGGGTAAGAATCCTTACACACAAGCTAGAATCCTTAAATGTTCAGACTTGTTGGAATGGTTTCCTTTTTAATGTCATGATATAATGATAGTCAAGATGGTTAATAAAAAAAAGCTCTGTTTTGTTGTCACAAAAACATAGAAATCGGACGTCACAAACTCTTAAAGCCAGATTTATTTCTCTTTCGTATGTCTGTTAATGGGGGTTTCCCTCGCCCTGTCACTGTCTACGGTCTAGGCGTTTACCACTGTGGTTTAGATACACGAGGGTTGAGTTGCACGGGGTTTCGGTTATACGGGGATTGAATTGCGCGGTGATTCAGTTACAGTGGTTTTACTTGCTTGGGGTTCGGTCTCACGGGGGCTTGGTTACAAGCACACCATCACGCTTTTCGGCTATCCAACTGGGCCCAAACAAAAAGGAGGTTGTCTTAAGATTAGGTAGAAAGAGGTCATAAAAAAGGATATAAAGGAAGTTAGAATTTCAGGAAGGGAGATTAAATAGCGAAGCTTTGGAGGGAGTGGTGTGGAGGAGGAGCAATTACTTCTGTGTTGGCGTCAGCCGGATGGCACTCGAATAGATGTTATTAGTAGTATTTCTCATAGAAAAGTCACTGTAATTTGTCACTGCTTTTTTCTTTTCGTGACAATACTGATAAAACTGATCTGAAAACTGCCACTGGATCGTTTGCTGTCTCTTTTTAACGCTGATACATAGGCACTTTCCATCTTTTAATCTGTTTGGTAAAAAAAAAAAAAAAAAAAAAAAAAAAAAATGAATTTAATAGATGCTTTAGAAAGAAATTATTTATGTATACTTTTAGGCCAAAAACTTGGCCATGCCAAATTTGGCACTTGCTTTTCAAACTTGGCTGTTTGCCAAGGGCTAACTTTTTATGAAGTAAGTATGTGCATCATAACTGAGCTGAATACGTCTTCAGGTTATTAGTGGCTTGAATATGCCTTCAGGTGGTACTAAAACTGTGCCTCAAAAATAGTGTAGTGCACAACCCGTACGGTGGTATCAGAAGAAATTAGACTGGGACGAAATTTTTACAAAATAACATAAAAAACTGGCTAATTTCTTAGATGTAGTCAAAGCAGATTAAATGGAGCAGGACGATTATTCAGTGCGTAGGCAGCTTAAGGCTGCAATAAACAGTGAGTGTACCATATTCTACATACCTTATATTGTACAGAATACAATATCGTATAACCAGAATACATATAACAGAGACCATATAGCCAGTGCCATACTCTGAGCTGTGTTGTAGGCCCTACTCTAAAATCTTTACATTTAGCAGCCTGCTCAGAATAAGTTGCGTTGTTGTGTTTCATTTGTTTACATTAAACTTGTGGTTTTTATATATCTTTTTTTTGCACTTACAGCATTTACCTTAAACGTCAAATTGGGTCTACTGCAGGATTACATGCCTGTAACCCTGGTAGGACGCCAGGGTACATGCAACCCGTGAGTGAAGCTGTCAGCCCAGTTGGGCTTGTGGGTTGTACGACTGGTGGCAGAAACTGTAGGTAGTGGATAGTTTTTCTGTGCCATCAGAAAAAGTGCGAAGCCAACTTTTTTGGTCAACTTCAGGCCGCACTTGGGAATATTTACGTTTCTAAAAATTATTTCAGAACCTTTACCTCAAGTGCAGGCACAAAAGCATAATTTATTTTGCTGAGAGGAGGGAGGGCACAGGTTCTAAAAAACTCAAAGCATAGGCAAATCTTACCGAAAATACACAAATATTAGGCTAAATCCTACGGTTTTTTGGTGGGAAAATAATGTTATTATATTTACCGATATGAAGTCACATTATGTCACATTTTTTTCTTTTCTTTTTTACTTAAGCTCTTGAAACTACTGTTCCCATAAAGTGCTTCTAAAAAAACTTAATGTTTTACGTCCCAGTAAAATACTAGAAGTAACCGAGCACCTTCATGCGTCTTGGTACTGGTTTATTAATATGTTATTCTAAGATGATATATATATATATATATATATATATATATATATATATATAATATATATATATATATATATATATATATATATATATATATATATATATATATATATATATATATATATGTATATATATATACCAGGGAGGAAAATCTTAGCTGATAAGATAGGTTATAGAAATTATTTAGAGCTGAGATATTTTTAGGAGGCAAACATCCAGGAGGGACCGGAGGTTTACTACAGGAGGCGTCTCAGGCTCTGAAGCTTCTTGCGAGCATGAAAAAGCGGTCATAGATTATTCAATGTTGGAAATGCTACTTTGAAAGGTTGTAATTTTTTCATTGAAGAAAAATAGTTTTTATTATAAACGTTAGCGTTTAGAATAAACACTACAATGACGATGTTTTTTTTTGTATGTTTAATGTTAAGGTAGCAAAAAAGCGAAATGGCGAATGACTTTTTACACGTTCCACGTAGTTGACGGCAGCGTTGCCTAGTACGTATTGCAATAGCCTATTGAATTTAATCCTATCTGTGTCCTTTGTGTGAAAGAACACAATAGCGCATTTGTCAGATTTTGGCTTATAAAAATGAAGTCCACTAGAAGATTTATTTCTGTCAAAAGACAATTAAAAATTTCATTGTAGCTTAAAAATCGTTGCAACCTGTTGTGCTTTCTTTTGTGCTACCAATCAGAAAAGGAAGAGAATAATCAAAAGGAAGCAAGTCCTGATTATTGCAAATAAGCACAACTTACTGAATATAACCATTTGTGGTTCTTTGCATGACTAAAAAAACGATTAGATATAAAAAAAGTTATTGCAACTGAAAGTAAGGAGCACCACTAAAACTTATAACAAATAGAAATTATTACGTAAATGAGGGTGTCGCTCTATCCTCAATACCTCGTTCTTTACGCTAAAGTTCGACTTTTGTTCCAATTATTTAAGAATGAGTCCTGAATGAAAAGACCCGTTTAATTAGAATAATAAGCTCTTTCAAAGTTTTAAAAGAAAATTAGCGTAAAGAGTAAGGCATTGAGGAGAAGGCGACCCCCCTCATATACGTAATAATTCCTCTTCGTCTTAAGTTTTAATGTTACTCCTTACTTTCAGTTGACAAACTTCAGATCATTTTTTTAAATAAAGCTAGAAATCCGGCTCCTCTCCATAGAAAATTCTCCCCTGAAAAATCCTCCATCAGAAAAATCCCCCCTGAAAAATGTCTGTATGCTTTCCAATAATTAATACTACATGTAAACAATGGTCAAAGCTCATAGCTTGCAGCCCTTCCCCTCAGAACTATGAGGGGTCAAGTAATCCTCAAAGACATAGTTATTAGATTTTTGACTATCCTAAACAAAATGGGCATCTAAAAATTTTTATCGGACGACCTTGGGAAAAAATGAGCGTAGGAGGGGGGCTAGCTGCCCACCAATATTTTCGGTCGCTTAAAAAGGGAACTAGAACTTTTGATTTCCGATCAAATGAACCTTCTTCCGATCACTTCCCTATCCCGATCTTCTATAATCACTGATTCGATACAATCACTCCTGGGGAAAAAAGAATGAATAAATAAACACGCATCCGTGATATATCTTCTGGCAAAAAAAGCAAATTTCCACATTTTTGTACATAGGAGCTTGAAACTTCTACAGTAGGGTTTTCTGGAATGCTGAATCCGATGGTGTGATCTTCATTAAGAGCATTTGATGTTTTGGGGTGTCTCCTCCTTTTTCAAAAATTGGGCAAATTTTCTCAGACTCGTAACTTTTGATAGGTAACATTAAATTTATTGAATTTTACGTATTTTGAATAAGCATTAAAATTTAATTCTTTTGATGTATCTATTGTTGCAAGACTCTTCGTCGTAGAGTTTCAGTTACTATTGAGCGGCGTTGCTCCTTAATTACAGTTTGTTACCACGAACTGTTTGACAACCCAATTATATTTATGCCAAAAAGTCTTTTAAAGCACTTGCATTAGCAGATTTAGAAGACTTGTGAATGATCAAAATGAATTCCACAAGACCAAATTAAATTTGTAGAAATAAAATTCGAGGGGTTATTCGTTTCCCACCACCTGGCATGCATGCTTGGAGTGCCCAGCGTGTTGAACAGTTCTGCCACGCTTGTCACACGCCACCTGGTGCTTGTGATTTCTAAAAGTCAGCAACCCCTCGATAAAATTAAGATTTTTGTCTAAATTAGGGTCTAGTGAAGTTAGTGCGTTACCAAGCACAGTAATAAACAAATAATCACAATAGATCGCAATAAGCACTTTGGGACAGAAAAGTAAGAATATCTTAATACCTGAATTATATACCTTTTAGGACGCCAACAATAAATTCAATTGCAATACACTCTAAGGAACGTGGCCCAAATTAGTTACCCTGAAGCCCGAGGTATATTTGTGATTTTAAATTTAGCGTTCAAATATAAGCTGAAAGATGTTGAATCACGGGATAAGAGCTTAAAATCACATACGACAAGTCTTGAAGTTTTAAAACCAACCTTGATTAAATATGGTGGAGAAAATGAAGATAAATTTTTGAATTTCTTACCTTTTCTACCTTAGTATTAAGTTTTTGACTACAAAATCTTTTGTAGTTTCATGTTAGCACAGTCTGTCTTTAAAAATTTTAGGATTTATTTATTGCTCCATACAGAATACCTCCTACTTGAAACTGAACCTACCACCGTAGGCTTGGCCAGGGTTCTAATTCTTCGGGGAGGGGATTAGTTATTGAAAAAAAAATCGGTAGACAAGACAGTGGATAAAAATCGCACTGCTATATTCTTTCAGAAATTCTTGTTTTTTACATGTATTTACAAATTTTCTAGATCCGGGGCCAGCTGCACGGCCTTACACCGCCTCTGCTAAATCCATGCCTACTAAGTTGTGATGATGATTACGATGATACACATTCAATGTTGCGATTATAGATAGGTAATTTTAGTTACCTTTGATAAACTCAAAATAAAATTCTAACAGACTTTGAAATGAATGAAAAGCCTGAAGGTATTTTACTCATGTACTTGTACAGACGGCACAGCCAGGAAGAAGGTTTTGAGGGTCCAGACCCCTCTGAGACGTCAAAATCGCATAAATAATTAGTTTTTTGTTGTATAATGGCACTACAATTATTTTACGGGGTTTAAGCCCACTCCCGTCGAGAAATGAGTTGGGCCCTTCCATACATAAACTCCCGGCTAGGCCATTAAAATGATTGAGGTGGTAAATGTTGAGACCCCCCCTAAAAAGTGTTCAAATTTCCAGATAAAATTTGTCCAATACGTCCTTTAGGGTTTAAAAGAATGTTTATCGTTAAGCAATAAATATCGTTAAGCGTTATACATCCATTAAATCCTTTCATGTCAGCGGTCTGTGCTATAGAGTAAATACCCACATATTGCTGCAGAAAGCAAAAACCTTGCATCTCAATTTTTTATGGAAATCACTTTGATGGATTTCTGTCAAACAGTTCGTGGTAACGAACTGTAAGTAAGAAGCGACCCGGCTCAATAGTAACCGAAACTCTAAAAAACGGAATTTTATTAATTCTATAACTAATAGATACATCAAAAGAATCAGATTTTTATGCTGATTTCAAATATGTAAGTTTCATCAAGTTTAGTCTTATATGTTACGTGCCTGGGAAAATTTGCCTTATTTTCAAAAAAAAGTGGGAACACCCCCTAAATGTCATAGAACCTTAATGACAATTATACCATCAGATTCAGCGTATCAGAGAACCATACTCTAGAGGTTTCAAGCTCCTATCTTTAAAAAACGTGGAATTTTGTATTTTTTGCAAGAAAAAAGATCACGGATGCGTGTTTTTTTCCAAGGGGTGATCGTATCGACCCAGTGGTCCTAAAATATCGTGGGAGGGCTCATTCGAACGGAAATTAAAAGTTATAGTGCCCTTTTTAAGTGACCAAAAAGTGGAGGACAACTAGGCTCCCTCCCACACTCATTTTTTCCACAAAGTCACCCGATCAAAATTTTGAGAAAGCCATTTTGTTCAGCATGGTCGGAAAATATAAGAACTATGTCTTTGAGGATGACTTAATTCCCCACAGTCCCCGGGGGAAGGGCTGTAAGTTATGAACTTTGCCCAAAGTTTACATATAGTATTGGTTATTGGGAAGTATACAGACGTTTTCAGGAGTTTTTTTTTTCTGGTAGCGGTGAGGGGTCGGGGGTTACGTGGGAGGACCTTTCCATAGAGGAAGTTTTCATGGGGGAAGGAACATTGGTACGAAAGGGGCGCTGGATTTCCTAGCATTATTTAAAAAACCGATCAGAAATTAAATAAAAAAAAAACAAGTTTTCAACTGAAAAAATTTCAACATCAAGACTTAAAACGAGCAGAAATTATTACGTATATGAGGGGGTTCGCCCCCTATTCAATACCTCGCTCTTTACGCTAGTTTTTTTTAGTACTTTTCTAAGAGCTATTTATTCTAATTAACGGCCTTTGTGATTAAGGGGTTATTCTTAGAGAATTGTAAAAAAAAAATTCGAACTTAAGCGTAAAGAGCGAGGTATTGACTAGGGGGGCAAACCCCCCAAATATACTTAATAAAACTATACAAATATAGAAGTTCGTTACGTAATTTAATTCGTAAGTTACGTATATTTATTACTAATAAAAACGTTCGTAAATAAAATTAAACAACTTTCGAGAAAGCCTTTTAACAAAAAAAAAAAATTAAAACTAATACGGTATGCAAATTTCGTTTTAATTATTCATGTACGGTTAGCCAAAATAAAAACCTGCATTAATTCAAAAACGTTCAGAAATTAAATAAAAAAACAAGTTTTTTAACTGAAAGTAAGGAGCGACATTAAAGCTTAAAACGAACAGAAATTATTCCGTATATGAAATGGCCTGTCCCTCCTCAACGCCTCGCTCTTTACAGTAAAGTTTGACTCTTTCTCACAAACTCTATTTTTTAAAACAATAAAAAAAAACTTTAGCTTAAAGAGTGAGGCGTTGAGGAGGGGACAGCCCCTTTCATATACGAAATAATTTCTGTTCGTTTTAAGTTTTAATGTCGCTCCTTACTTTCAGTTAAAAAAACTTGTTTTTTTTATTTAATATTCACAAGGAACGATTGTGACGCGTATCAAATGGCTATAGTTAATAAGCCCCTGAAACACCTCATCCTAATGTAGCCTTAACACACCATCATTCTTAGCTGCAATATGGTAATAATATGGCTAATGAAGTGGCTGCTTCAGTTATTTGTTACTTATTTCTTGAAAGGTTGGTGGCTGATGCGTGGAATTGTTAAAATTTAAACTCAAATTGTTAAACTCAACTTCTTTTATCCAATTTAGTTAGCTGTTGAAGCAGTGCCATCTATTAGGTATCAACAGTATTTGTGCAGTAAAACCTTTAAATTTTGAAATTCTTAATTTGTGATTTATTCATTCTGGACAGGGGCGTAATATGCTATGGGGCAGGGGGCAACTGCCCCTCCCAGATCTCGGTTTGCCCCTCTCCCCAGGATTTTGATGGAATACCGCTACTGATTCAGGGCCGCCCCAAAGAAATGATCCTAACGATCCTAACAAATGATCCTAACGGCCGCCCCAAAGATCCTAACATATAGGATCAAACATGCCCTCTTTTCTTGATAAAAAAAAATACCTTGTATGTTAACAATAGGCAACTTGCACAACTTACAGCCCTTGCACCAGAAGCTAGGGGTTGTGAACCCTGGAGGCATTGTTATTTAACCTTTGATCTATTTTAAATATAATGGTCAGCTCAACATTATCGACTGGATATATTTGGGGAAAAACGAGGGTGTGGGTGGAAGCCCTTCGATCACTTTTAACTCTTAAAAAGTGCACTTGAACTTTTGTTTTGCAATTGAATGAGCACCCCTCCTCCCCCCCCCAAGTTCATACAAAATCTTTTCCATAAGAACCTTATGTGTTAACATTGAGAAACTAGCTTAACTTACAGCCCTTGCTCCATTAGCTACTGGTGGGGTTGTTAACCCAAGAGGCATGGTTATTTGACCTTTAGACTATTTTGAAAAAATAATTTTAATTTTTTTTTAATTTTAATCGGATGCATTTGGGGGAGGAACTGGTGGTTAATAGGGAGATGCTTATTGTCCTCTGATTACCTTTTATTCTTCAAAATTGAACTTAAAATTTCAATTTCTAATCGAACGAGCCTTCTCCAAGTTTTGTACGACCATCCCTTCTATAAAATCTTTAAATTTTAACAATGGGTAACTTGCAATAACCTACAGCCCTTGCCCCGAGGACAGTGGGGGTTTTTGGTAATCAAGTTTATTAATCACGTCTTATTGTTCGATTGGAAATTTAAGGTTTCAGTGCCCTTTTTAAAAGTCAAAAGTGATTGGAGGGCGACCAGCCCCCCCCCCCCCGGGAAAAAAACACCTCCTGCTGAAAATACCCCCTGGAAAAAAGAACAATTCGTGGAAAATACCCCCCCCCCCTGGAAAATGCCTCCCCATGAAAAATCTCCTCCCGAAAAATACCCCTTGCGTTTGGCTGGTCTCCAATGACTTTCGACTTATAAAAACAGTAGAACTGCCTGGGGACTATAAATAATTCTACCTCCATCCTCCTCTCATCTCTTCCTTAGAGCTAATTCTGTATTTATCCGAAGGCTCAATGAGAGTTAAGATGTTTTGGCATTAAAATGCCCCCTTTGAGGCATCTCCCTCTCTCCCTAGCTACAAAACAATCCGAAAACTTTATTGCAGAAGTTTAAGTACCTTTTTAAGTTTTGTATTTTATCCATTGCTTACAGATAGTGTTTGTTATTGGGAAACATACGGACATTTTTCGCGTGGGAGTTTTCTGAAGAGGAGGGGGGGCAGAGTTTCCTGAATATTTTCCGCGAGAAGAACATTTTTGCACGGAGGTGGGGCAATACTTACTCATAAATCCCTCTTTTTCCCTTTCCTTAGCACTTCCCAGCTAAACTAAAAAATAACAGAACCCAAATAAAATATTCCAATTTGGAAGACCATGTTTTCCGCGAGGGGGTATTTTTTTCAGGGGAGGGTTTTTCTATGAGAGAGTTGAGTTGCACGAGAGTTAAGTTATACGAGGGTTCATTTGCACGGTGGTCCAGTTGCACGGTCTTTCAGTTGCACGGGGGTTAAGTTAAATGGGGTTGAGTTACACGGGGGCTGAGTTGCACGAGGGGTCAGTTAAATGGGGTTCCGTTAGCTGAGCGGTGGTTCGGTTGCACGGTGGTTCAGTTGCTTGGGGTTCAGTTACGCGGTGGTTCAGTTGCAACGGAACCCGTAAAACGTAACAAAATACGTATAAAAATTTTTTATGAATTTATTCAAGTGCTTTTCACCCCCTACCTCCCCCCACCAAAATTCTTGATACGCGCTTTTTACCAAGTATCAATTTAGGCAATAAATCTATGGATCTGTCAAGGCCGTAGTTATTAAATACAAATTTTAAACATAGGAAAAATAATACATACCACCTATACAAAAAAAAAATTCAACGAAAATGTTATTAATCAGTTCGTTATTGAGATCCCTCCGGACTATATTGGACAAATTTTAGGGGCAAAGTTTAGGAAATGTTTCACAGCTTTTAGGGACAAATCTGACTTTTACTAGCAACTATTACGTAGAGTTTACAAATTGTTATACAGGGGATGACTTCAAGGTGCCTAACGAGCTGCCTTTTTAAGCGTTGTGTGATCCGACGTCTAGGGCCATACGGGACCTTAAAAATAATTTTGCGAGCCTCAGTTTCGGCTGACCATCATTGAAAGCTGTCGAGAATTTATGGTTTGACTGTGAAATTAGCCAAAATTAATTTCCCTTTTGTCGAGGAGTTTGTCAGTCGAAGCAAGTAGCACCAGAGGGAACTCACAAAGAGCAGAAATTACTCAAATGATAATTCCTTTGGTTTAAAGGAAAATTCTGCTCCGCTGAAGCGAAAACAATTCTGATGATGTCGGTTTCATTAAAACTGAACATCACCGGCACAAAACAGGGGAAATTAAAAGTTTTTTCAAAGATTTCCAAGAAAGTAGGTGTAAGTTTTTAGTTTTCTGGCATTTATAGGAATCTATTATCCAGGCTCTACAAGTGGCAAGACCATCCAATCAAATCTAAATAGTTTGGCCACACAAACTAAAGCGTCTATAATTAAAGAGATTGCGTGATCCTTTAAGGTATCGTATGGCCTTAAGTATTTATGAAGAAACCTTTGCATCTGATTAAGCCACAGGGAGATCACGTGAGAAAATGGAGCCAAATAAATTATTAGGAGCCATTTTGGTGGCGCCAAAATGGAGCCACCAAGTAAATTATGCTTGTAGTTATAAATTATTTGGGGATTTTGCTGCGGAGCTGGGTAATTCCTTGTTAACTAGAACTTCTTCGGAGGGTGTGAAAAGGGAGGCTTTGAATAGATTAGGATGTGGGAGGAGCGTGTGTAGCTGTGTTGGCCTTATGCAGCCTGGTCTTACAGTGAGTTGTTACAAGTAGCAGTAGTAAGTTCAAAGGTTGTTTGAAAAGCAGCACCAATCCTTTTCTTTGAACAGATTAACAACTTTGACTTAGTAAAATGGTCTTTACAGTTAAGATTTCTTTTCAGGCGAGTATATAGTTTTCATTTGAATAATAGCTTTTTTTTCTTCTTTTTAGGTGCGATGCGTAAAAAGGATGAAGATGCTTACTTGTGAGGATTCATCAAATTTTAATGAAATTTATAAAATAAATGTTAAGATAAGTCGAACTAGAAGTGATACAAAATTATAAAGCCAGAGCGTTTTAACCCGAAAAACAACATGGCGTTAGTTATAACCTGCCTGTACCGCTAAAATTTCTTGTATCGCAATATCGCTGCCTCTATTGCTAACATGCTTTACGAAACTGTATGTGAGAAAATGGGCGCTCAAGAAAGGTGCTGTTTTCAGCAAAAAGGGGGCTGTGCAAGAGGACAAGTCAGCAAAAAAAAAAAAAGAAACTTCAAGAACGGAAACAAAGCTTTAAAACAAATTTGGCAAAGAAAAGGCTCATTTTAATTAGACGTTACAAAAATATGGTTATTTTTTAAAATATTTATGGCCTTATGTATGCCTAATCATAGTGACTGTTGTTCAGCAAAAAAAAAAAACAAAAAACAAATAACAAAAAGGTGTGTCCAAAAAGGAATTAATTTACGAATCTTAGTTTGAGTATGCTCGCTCTAAGAAAAAAAAATAATAGTGTTTAAGCTTGTTTTCAAATTGTGTTAAAAAGTAAAAAATATTTTTTTTTCTCTCGAGAATCTATAAATATAACACGAGGGGCGCGAAAGGGACTACACCCTACATAACATAAATATCAAACTGATCTAAGTTATAAATGCATAAAGAAAAACAGCAGCGAGTTGAGGAAAACGAGTAAAAAAATCAAGTTAAGTAAAGCCCAGTCCGTTTTGCGCCCCTCATTGTCACTTGTATTCATAGATTCTCGAAAAAAGAAACTTTCCACTCTTTAGTCCATTTTGAAAAGTAGTTTAAAAAATGTACGTATTTTTTATTTTCGACTCTATAAAGTCTTGTATAATCTTGTTTATTTCATAATTTTGTTTTTCGTTCGTGTTGTCTTCTTCATACAAGAGGGAGTATATAAGGAGGGAATTTGGATGTTGTATTTTTGCACTGTCATTGGATGTGCATATACTAACAAAATTTGGAAGCAATTGAATATTCGGAATTGATCGAAAGCTGGCTCACAAATTTAGAAGACAGACAAAATTAGCAACAAAAAGCTGGTGAGTTGAGGAAAACGAGTTAAAAAGGGAGCACCTTACAGAACGTTTTTCTTTTTATATTTCGACTTCCTAGCTAAAAATATTAAACTCATTTCCTTTTGATCTTTCTTAGACTTTTAACCTTGCACGGTCAAATTATATAATTATTGATTATTGTGATAAAATTATACCCTCATTGTCTTTAAATAGTAGCTTTAATGTATTTTGTTTGAATGTGCGTGGGATAAGAGATAAGTGGGATAGTCTGAAATCGTATTTGTGGTCTGATAATTCTTGCCCTTTTGATGTAATAGGTTTAACAGAAACATGGTTATCTGATGGTGAAAATTTTACAGCCTTTGATATGCATGGTTATGTTGCTGTCCATATCCCAGAATGGTAACAAAGTGCTCAGGAGGTATTTCTTTATTTATAAAGTCTGATATTGAGTTTAGAAGAAGGTCTGACCTTGAATCCTTGTTTACATCAGTAGTGTCAAATAGTAGGACAATTTATTCTCTTGTTATTGATCTGAAAAGCCAGTTTGCATGTGACACTGTTTGTTTGTTTTATAAGCCCCTCCTTTTCCAACACATTTGTTCTGTGATTTGCTTGATCAACTTTCTTGTGTGGGGTCTTTCTCTAAAAAACGTATTTGTGTTTTGGGAGATTTTAATTGTAATATGTTAAATATTGGATCAAGTGATGATTGTGACCATCTCTTTGATGTGCTTTCTTCTGCTGGTCTACTTCCTTCAATTTTTTTCCTTCTCGTGTTGACCCTACTAGAAATTCTGCCACTTTAATAGACAATATTTTCATTTCTCATTCTTCTAATTTGAAGTTTACTTCTGGTCTTGTTTTCACTGATCTTTCTGATCACTTCCCTATTTATGTTTCACTTTTTGTGCCTCAAACTGAGATTGCTGTGGATGAGCAGGGTGAGTCTTCTTTTAGAACTTCCACAGATAAAGAAATTTCTAATTTAATACATAGTCTTCAGAGTAATGATTGGTCTAGTGTTCTTGAAGCTAATGACGTTGATTGTGCAACGAATTTATTTTTGTGTCGTATGGGAGCTCTGTTGGATAAGCATTTTCCTCTTAGAAAGAGGCCAAGGAATTCCATACCTAAATGTCCATGGATGTTTAGAGGTCTGATCAATGCTACGCATGTGAAGGCGTCTCTGTTCAAGGCTGCATGTAAAAGTAAGACACAGGATGATCTTTTGAAGTATAAACTTTATAAAAATGTGCTTACTTCTTCAGTACGTGCAGCCAAAAAGCTATATTTTTCGCGTCGAATTGATGAGTGTAAGGGGAATTTGCGAAAGGTTTGGACTGTAGTTAATGAAGCTCTTTCCCGCAAGAAACTCAAACAGTCCCCCCCTTGTCGCTACAGGAAAGCTGATGGATCTTTCGTGGACAAAAATTCTTCAGCAAGCGCCTTCAATTCGTATTTCACCTCACTTCCTTCAGTTCCTAATCCACCCTACAGCAGAGTAAGTAGTTTTCCCTTAGCAGAAAAGTCAGTTTTCCTTTTTCCATGCAGTGATACCGAAATTTCTAACATTATTTCTCAGATTTCAAGTAGCCGTTCAGTTGATGGTTTTGGTTTGAGCTGTAATGTTCTTAAAAAAATTGGTCAGTTTGTTTCTAACCCCATCTCACACATAACTAACCTCTCTCTTTCTTCTGGTGTTTTTCCTCATTTATTTAAGGTTGCTAATGTTGTACCTTTGTTTAAAAAAGGTGATTCATCTTTAATTTCAAACTATAGACCTATTTCTCTCCTTCCTGTAATTTCTAAGGTTGTTGAAAAAGTAGTGTATTGTAGACTCTCTTCATTTGTATTTAGTAATAATACGACTGCAGGTAATTCTCTCATAACTAACCATCAGTATGGCTTTCGTCCCAGTTTTTCTACCTTGCATGCACTTTCAGATGCAACAGAGTTTGTGCGTGTTAACCTTGACAAGGGCTTGTGTGTTTTGGGTCTATTTCTTGACTTTTCAAAGGCATTTGATATGGTCGTTCACTCTGTTCTTTTGTCTAAATTATCTTCATTTGGAGTGCATGGAGTCCCACTTGAATGGTTTAGGTCTTACCTCTCAGGGAGATCTCAGTATGTTTCGGTTAATGGTACTTCTTCCTCTTCCTTGCCTATTGTGAAAGGTGTCCCACAGGGCTCTGTGCTTGGACCACTTTTGTTTTTAATTTATATTAATGATCTTGTTGATGGTCTTCATCCCCTTGTGCACCCTATTCTTTTTGCTGATGACAGTAACTTTTTCATTGCTGCAGTGGACCTGCCATCTGCCATTTCCCTAGCTCAAGGTCTTCTTGATAAAGTAAAAGATTGGTGCTGGTCAAATGGTATGACTCTTAACAGCCAAAAAAGTGCCATTGTACACTTTAGAACCCCTTATCGTATGAGAGACGCAAGGGAACCAACCATCCTGACTTATGGGAATGATATTATACCGCAAGCTACTATAGTGAAATTTCTTGGTGTGTATCTTGACTGTTTTCTTTCTTTTAAACCCCATATAACTCATACCCGTTCCCTTGTCCTCCGCCAATCTTCAATGTTATACAGGGTTAACTCATTTCTTCCCCCAGATGTTATGCTTTCTCTTTATTATGCTTTTATTTTTCCTTACCTTTCTTATTGCTGTTCTGTCTGGGGTTGTACTAATAAATCTCTTCTCTGCTCACTTCAAAGAGCCCAAATTAGGGCAGTGAAGGCTACTTTTCTTCTACCTCGTTTTTACCCTTCCTCTGATCTTTATAATGATACTGGAATAGCTCCGCTGGATCGTATTGTGGGTAAAAGTTACCTTTATTTAGCACATTCTGCTTTTCTAGGTACACTTCCACCATCTCTGCAGCAGTTTTTCTTTCTGTCAGGCTCAGGTAGGTACTCTTCTTTTTTACGTAGCTCTTATCGCAGGTTCATTTTACCTAAGCGATCATCGACAGCAGGTCAGAGGTCTCCTGTTTATCAATCTATTTTACTATGGAACTCCATCCCTCCTGATGTCCCTCTATCTCTTTCTGCAAAGGACACTTTCTCACTGGGTATTTCCAGTATAGTATTTTCCCCCCTTTTCTTCTTTTTTTTGCATTCCATCCACATTTATATGTCTTTTTTTTCATTCAATATATTTCTCTGATTTTTTTTTTTTCTTTTCAATCTCTTCTTCTTTTATGTGCTTTATAATAGTGTCTTATTTGTTTTGTTGGCCCTTTACAAGCTTAGCTTCTTGGGCGTGTATAAATTTTAAGTTTGTAATTTTTTTTTTTTTTTTAGTATTAATAAATTGATTGATTGATTGAAAAAGAAAAAAAAATTGATTGATTGAAAGGGACGTTAGGAACTAAAATGGCAAGTGATTGAAGTAGGAGAAGGCAAAACGAATGGGCATACCCGAGAGTAATGCCTTTTTTCTTCTTTTTCAAAATAATAAAGATATACCAATCTGATTTTTCCCAGAATTTTCTTATCGGCTGAAAATATTAGCAAAAATTCTGATTGGCTCAGATTAACGCTAGCTAATTCCAATATTAGTAAAAGCTTATTATAAATGGGTTAAGTTACACCAAAAGCATCCAACCTATTTGACTTTGAATTGAAAATAAAGTAAGTGTATTGTAATCATATTTAATGTATGTGACCTAGGCTGATTATTTAGACTCTTGATGTTTCTCTTGTATCTGAAGTTTGGATTCTTGTTCTTCAAATAATTTCATACTTTAAATGAATAAAAAAAAACCTATTTGCTAGATTATGAATGTTTGTATAAACTAGGGTGCAATGCACGAAATTCTTGGGAGGGTCTAAAGAGGGAAGATCTGATTAGATTAGAATGGAGGAGCTTGCGTAGCTGTTTTAGCAAAAGGTCGCTTGATTATGAATGTTTGTATAAACTAGGGTGCAATGCACGAAATTCTTGGGAGGGTCTAAAGAGGGAAGATCTGATTAGATTAGAATGGAGGAGGAGCTTGCATAGCTGTTTTAGCAAAAGGTCGCTTGATTATGAATGTTTGTATAAACTAGGGTGCAATGATAAAATTCTTGGGAGGGTATAAAAACGGAGGCTCTGATTAGAATGTAGGAGCTTGCGTAACTGTGTTGGCTAAAGGTGGTTTGGTACTGCAGTGAGTTGTTAGTACTAGTAGTGTACAAACTAGATCTAATCTTGCTTCTAATACCCTCCAAGTTTCTTAGTGTGGTAAAATATGAAGCTTAATTTTGTGCAGCATTCGGCAGGAATCATTACCGCCAAGACAGTGTTTATTTTGAGTATGGCAAAACATTTCCAACCAAAGTAGATCGAAAAATGATCATTTCTACTTAGTGCTTGAGGAGTGGAGGATTATAAGGAGCTGGTCTAAAAACACAGAAAGTTTTACATGGAAAATATAATCTATTCATAAGCGTGGTTGCAACGTGGTATATACTCAGAAGTAGTTTAAACCAAAAATATCTATCAAGGACTAATAGTTTCAATATAAACAGAATAGCAAATTCAATAAAATGTAAACTAAGGATATACAACAATTAAAATCCCATTGAAGGTAAACTCAAATAGTATAGAAGACTTATCAAAGCGGAAACTCGTGCTAGTGTAAAAAAAAAAAAAAAAAAACACCAGTCCCATCAGCCCTTTGGTGTTTCTCGGCATTTTTCCTAGCTTAGTAATTGTAGATAATTTCTTAAATCACATTGGTCTACCATAATATAAAGAAAAAAAAAAAAAAATCAAAAATGAGGTTTTTGTGTATTTGTGTTGATTTATTTTCCATAAATTGAGATTAGACACTTATTGTTGTATTTATTTAATATAAATATAATAATCAGAAAATACAAGCAGAAAACTGACACAACTTTGTGCTACTGTGTTGGCCTTAGCGGCTTTATGCTGCAATGGGTTTTTCTTATTCTAACATGTATTTCTCTATTGTTGAGACTCCTCGTTATCATCTTCCAAACCACGAAAAAAAGTCACATGATACGCGTTTTCCAGCCTACTCTTGTTTAAGCATTTTGGGATACCCCAAATAATGAAAGAGGCTCCTATCAAATAATGCAAAAAGTCGCATTTTTCTGGAGTAAAAGAATTAGGAAACATATAAAACAAGAGTAGAACAAATCTAGACACATATTTCAACTTCGGCGAAAACCGTTGTTTTGTATGCTTCGCATAAATTGTGAAGTAACATTTTTGTGGAATTCAATCTTAAAATATAAGAGAAATAGATTTAAAGAATCAACCATGGGCAAAGAAACAACATCTACTTGCAATCTATATATCTTTTTCTATAACATTCAATTGTTACTTTACAAGTTTATCATACGACATGAATTCTTTTATCAAAGACACGCCAACACTTATAAACAATCCTTTTAGGATTTCAAGTGACCTTATTGAATAACTACTGCATTAAAAAAAAATAATTAAAAATTAAATTGATACGCGACATAAATTATTTCATCAAAGACATGCCAGCGCTTGTAAACGATCCTTTCGAAATTCTGCAAAAAAAAATCGAAGCTCAAGGTAAAATTTGAATAAAATATTTTTAGGATATCAAGTATCCTTACTGAAAAACTACTGCATTAAAAAAAAAAAAAATTAAATTTATCATACGACCTAAATTATTTCGTCAGATACGCCAGCACTTATAGATGATCCTTTTGAAATTCTGCTAACAGCATCGATGCTCAAGGTAAAAGTTTGAATCAAAAATTTTTAGGAGATCAAGTATCCTTACTGAAAAACTACTGCATTAAAAACAAAAAAAAATTAAATTTATCATACGACCTAAATTATTTCATCAGATACACCAGCTCTTTTAAATTATCCTTGTGAAATTCTGCTAAAAACATCGATGCTCAAGGTAAAAATTGAATTTTTAAATGACTACTGCATTAAAAAAAAAAAAAATATCTATAAAATTTTTAATCAAACATTTTTAGGACATCCGAGTGTCCTTATTGAATAACTACTGCATTAAAAAAAATAAATTAAAAATTAAATTTATCATACGACCTAAATTATTTCATCAGACACGCCAGCACTTATAAACCATCCTTTTGAAATTCTGCTAAAAACATCGATGCTCAAGGTAAAAATTTGAATCAAACATTTTTAGAATATCGAGTGTCCTTATTGAATAACTACTGCATTTAAAAAAGAAAATTAAAAATTAAATTTATCATACGACCTAAATTATTTCATCAGACACACCAACACATATAAACCATCCTTTTGAAATTCTGCTAAAAACATCGATGCTCAAGGTAAAAATTTGAATCAAACATTTTAGAATATCGAGTGTCCTTATTGAATAGCTACTGCATTAAAAAAAAGAAAATTAAAAATTAAATTTATCATACGACCTAAATTATTTCATCAGACACACCAGCACTTATAAACCATCCTTTTGAAATTGTGCTAAAAACATCTATGCTCCAGGTGAAAATTTGAATAAAACATTTTTAGAATATCGAGTGTCCTTATTGAATAACTACTGCATTTAAAAAAGAAAATTAAAAATTAAATTTATCATACGACCTAAATTATTTCATCAGACACGCCAGCACATATAAACCATCCTTTTGAAATTGTGCTAAAAACATCGATGCTCAAGGTAAAAATTTGAATCAAACATTTTTAGAATATCGAGTGTCCTTATTGAATAACTACTGCATTTAAAAAAGAAAATTAAAAATTAAATTTATCATACGACCTAAATTATTTCATCAGACACACCAGCACTTATAAACCATCCTTTTGAAATTGTGCTAAAAACATCGATGCTCAAGGTAAAAATTTGAATCAAACATTTTTAGAATATCGAGTGTCCTTATTGAATAACTACTGCATTTAAAAAAGAAAATTAAAAATTAAATTTATCATACGACCTAAATTATTTCATCAGACACACCAGCACTTATAAACCATCCTTTTGAAATTCTGCTAAAAACATCGATGCTCAAGGTAAAAATTTTAATCAAACATTTTTAGAATATCGAGTGTCCTTATTGAATAACTACTGCATTTAAAAAAGAAAATTAAAAATTAAATTTATCATACGACCTAAATTATTTCATCAGACACGCCAGCACATCTAAACCATCCTTTTGAAATTGTGCTGAAAACATCGATGCTCAAGGTAAAAATTTGAATAAACATTTTTAGAATATCGAGTGTCCTTATTGAATAACTACTGCATTTAAAAAAGAAAATTAAAAATTAAATTTATCATACGACCTAAATTATTTCATCAGACACACCAGCACATATAAACCATCCTTTTGAAATTGTGCTAAAAACATCGATGCTCAAGGTAAAAATTTGAATCAAACATTTTAGAATATCGAGTGTCCTTATTGAATAACTACTGCATTTAAAAAAGAAAATTAAAAATTAAATTTATCATACGACCTAAATTATTTCATCAGACACACCAGCACTTATAAACCATCCTTTTGAAATTCTGCTAAAAACATCGATGCTCAAGGTAAAAATTTGAATCAAACATTTTTAGAATATCGAGTGTCCTTATTGAATAACTACTGCATTTAAAAAAGAAAATTAAAAATTAAATTTATCATACGACCTAAATTATTTCATCAGACACACCAGCACTTATAAACCATCCTTTTGAAATTCTGCTAAAAACATCGATGCTCAAGGTAAAAATTTTAATCAAACATTTTTAGAATATCGAGTGTCCTTATTGAATAACTACTGCATTTAAAAAAGAAAATTAAAAATTAAATTTATCATACGACCTAAATTATTTCATCAGACACACCAGCACTTACAAACCATCCTTTTGAAATTCTGCTAAAAACACCGATGCTCAAGGTAAAAATTTGAATCAAACATTTTTAGAATATCGAGTGTCCTTATTGAATAACTACTGCATTTAAAAAAGAAAATTAAAAATTAAATTTATCATACGACCTAAATTATTTCATCAGAAACGCCAGCAAATATAAACCATCCTTTTGAAATTGTGCTAAAAACATCGATGCTCAAGGTAAAAATTTGAATCAAACATTTTTAGAATATCGAGTGTCCTTATTGAATAACTACTGCATTTAAAAAAGAAAATTAAAAATTAAATTTATCATACGACCTAAATTATTTCATCAGACAAACCAGCACTTATAAACCATCCTTTTGAAATTGTGCTAAAAACATCGATGCTCCAGGTAAAAATTTGAATAAAACATTTTTAGAATATCGAGTGTCCTTATTGAATAACTACTGCATTTAAAAAAGAAAATTAAAAATTAAATTTATCATACGACCTAAATTATTTCATCAGACACGCCAGCACATATAAACCATCCTTTTGAAATTGTGCTAAAAACATCGATGCTCAAGGTAAAAATGTGAATCAAACATTTTTAGAATATCGAGTGTCCTTATTGAATAACTACTGCATTTAAAAAAGAAAATTAAAAATTAAATTTATCATACGACCTAAATTATTTCATCAGACACACCAGCACATATAAACCATCCTTTTGAAATTGTGCTAAAAACATCGATGCTCAAGGTAAAAATTTGAATCAAACATTTTTAGAATATCGAGTGTCCTTATTGAATAACTACTGCATTTAGAAAAGAAAATTAAAAATTAAATTTATCATACGACCTAAATTATTTCATCAGACACAGCAGCACTTATAAACCATCCTTTTGAAATTCTACTAAAAACATCGATGCTCAAGGTAAAAATTTGAATCAAACATTTTTAGAATATCGAGTGTCCTTATTGAATAACTACTGCATTTAAAAAAGAAAATTAAAAATTAAATTTATCACACGACCTAAATTATTTCATCAGACACACCAGCACTTATAAACCATCCTTTTGAAATTCTGCTAAAAACATCGATGCTCAAGGTAAAAATTTTAATCAAACATTTTTAGAATATCGAGTGTCCTTATTGAATAACTACTGCATTTAAAAAAGAAAATTAAAAATTAAATTTATCATACGACCTAAATTATTTCATCAGACACACCAGCACTTACAAACCATCCTTTTGAAATTCTGCTAAAAACATCGATGCTCAAGGTAAAAATTTGAATAAACATTTTTAGAATATCGAGTGTCCTTATTGAATAACTACTGCATTTAAAAAAGAAAATTAAAAATTAAATTTATCATACGACCTAAATTATTTCATCAGACACGCCAGCACATATAAACCATCCTTTTGAAATTGTGCTAAAAACATCGATGCTCAAGGTAAAAATTTGAATCAAACATTTTTAGAATATCGAGTGTCCTTATTGAATAACTACTGCATTTAAAAAAGAAAATTAAAAATTAAATTTATCATACGACCTAAATTATTTCATCAGACACGCCAGCACTTATAAACGATCCTTTTGAAATTCTGCTAAAAACATCGATGCTCAAGGTAAAAATTTGAATCAAACATTTTTAGAATATTGAGTGTCCTTATTGAATAACTACTGCATTTAAAAAAGAAAATTAAAAATTAAATTTATCATACGACCTAAATTATTTCATCAGACACACCAGCACTTACAAACCATCCTTTGAAATTCTGCTAAAAACATCGATGCTCAAGGTAAAAATTTGAATCAAACATTTTTAGAATATCGAGTGTCCTTATTGAATAACTACTGCATTTAAAAAAGAAAATTAAAAATTAAATTTATCATACGACCTAAATTATTTCATCAGACACGCCAGCACATATAAACCATCCTTTTGAAATTGTGCTAAAAACATCGATGCTCAAGGTAAAAATTTGAATAAAACATTTTTAGAATATCGAGTGTCCTTATTGAATAACTACTGCATTTAAAAAAGAAAATTAAAAATTAAATTTATCATACGACCTAAATTATTTCATCAGACACACCAGCACATATAAACCATCCTTTTGAAATTGTGCTAAAAACATCGATGCTCAAGGTAAAAATTTGAATCAAACATTTTTAGAATATCGAGTGTCCTTATTGAATAACTACTGCATTTAAAAAAGAAAATTAAAAATTAAATTTATCACACGACCTAAATTATTTCATCAGACACGCCAGCACATATAAACCATCCTTTTGAAATTGTGCTAAAAACATCGATGCTGAAGGTAAAAATTTGAATCAAACATTTTTAGAATATCGAGTGTCCTTATTGAATAACTACTGCATTTAAAAAGAAAATTAAAAATTAAATTTATCATACGACCTAAATTATTTCATCAGACACGCCAGCACTTATAAACGATCCTTTTGAAATTCTACAAAAAATATCGATGCTCAAGGTAAAAATTTGAATCAAGCATTTTTAAGATTTCCTGTGTCCTTATTGAATAACTACTGCATTAAAAGAAAAACAAAAAATTAAAAGGCCTGACATACCCTACCTAATTTAAAATGTAACGGGTATTTTGTCAAGTGGCAATCCTTGAAGATGGTCATGAATAGAGTGAACAAACAATTATGAAGATTTTTTTATTCAGAAAGAATGACACATTTATCAATAAAACATAAAAATGACTAATTGAATCTATTTCCACAAGACTGTCTATTATTCACAAGACAACTAATACTACAAAAATAACAGAAAACCTATAGATAAACTATTTTTTTTTGCTTCAAGCTTAAAAAAAACCCTCAAAGTAAGAAGAATATAAGAACTAATATCATAGATATAGAGAATAATTTTGAGCAGAAGCCGATGCCTAAGATGGTGGGGGGGGGGTTCTCATGGAGATTAAATCTTACAACATTTCGTGAAGAATAAAAAAAAAAAAAAATCAGATCAAACATAGTGTCAGCAGAAATTATCTTGCGTAATAAGGAGCGTAATTCAGGTACATACCTTATTTTGCAAAAAAAATAGCTATTTGTTCTATGATAGCGTGTCTTTCATATAATTCACCGGCTTTTGTGTTTTAATGAATCCCCTAGAAATAAATTTCCGAGTGTTTGCCAGTTTCGAAATATGTTCTCAAAACTTGATTGCCTAAAATCAAATAGTTCACTTTCGATGATAATTTAGTTTTAGTCAATGTAACCCAGTCCATTATTTTCATTTTAAAGTAAGATTTTAGTGTTAGGGTACTCATTGCTCTACTTTCGTCGGTCACAAGAAAAATATTATCCAAAATAAAGGCCAAAAAATTGTTTTTAAATCGAACAAGAAATACAGTTTAGAAAGAACATAAGCAAGGGCATATCCAGGATTTTGTTGGGGGGGGGGGGGGTTTACAATTTTTTTTTAAACTGGTCAAACCTTTGTTCAAATGCATTTTTTTTACAATTTTACGTCAGAAAAAATTTAAACGGGGGTTCAGACCCGGTAGCCCCCTCCCTCTTCTGGATACGGCCTTGAACATAAGCAAATCAATCCTGAAATATTTTCCACCACAAGATAGGTCAATTTATATCAGAACACGAATTTCCTTTTTTTATTTTCTCCACTGTTTGTTTTATACAACTGCCGCTGCTATTAACTCGTGACAGCTCCAGTTGCCATAGGCCAAAGCACATACAACTGCTTCAATTTTTTGTCTATGTAGCCTACTCAAATAACGCATTTATTGAAGAAGAAGGTCTTGCAACAGACAAGTTTTAATCTTAATCCTAGTGTTTCTGGATGCGACTTTACTTGCCTTGTGACTTGGTTAATTTGGTCTCTGATGAGCTCAATTGTGATATACCAGAAAATGATACCAATCTGATATGAGAAACCCAACAACGTTCCGGTAAAAACTAGAAACACCAAGCCAAGTTGTTTTTCCAGTTGTGAAGTAGCTGCTGGATCATTCACACACAAACTCAAATCTAAAGATATTGAGTTCTGGATTGAGTTTTCAAGACAATCTTAGTGAGTTGAGTGGATGACTACTATACTGGGCAGATTGATTTTTACCAAGTTAAATCTGCAGAAGATTAAGTTTTACTGATCTGAATTACTACATTTATTTTTTCATTTTTTTGTGTGTTAAATTTTGCAGCATTAAGCTTCACCCAGTCAAGATTTGGGCGGAATGGATTTTTGTCGAGGTTGATTGCTGGGGTGTATTTTACGGGAACCGTTGCAATATCTTAGCTAACACTTGAATTAGCACTTATTTCACGCGTTGATAAGGGTTTTCAGGTTTCGCTAAGAAGAAAATCTTTTTCACCCTAATACGTAATGATAATAATAGAAATAAAAAAAAGAACACGGGAAGGTTTCAGCCAGTGAAAAAACGAATGACGTGTTTGGCAACGCCGTCTTCAGTAAAATAAGGTACAAAAAAAGAGATTTCGAAAAATCGAGAAAACTGAGATTGAGCAAATTCAATCCATAACCCAAGGAAAAGTTGCAAATAAAATTAAACCATGAACCGTGCCTAAAATATACACCATTTCTTCAATAAGATTATAGCGGCCAGTCTAAAATTCGGACAGAACAATGATGAATAAAAAAAAAAAAAATAATACTTCGTGCACTCACACTATATTTTTTTTTTTTATAAAAAAGGTAGAGTAATATTATCAAAACGTTTCTTCTTTTGTAGCCTTTCCACTTTCATATTCAACATCTTTAGCGTAAAATTGGTGATGATACAAGTAAAAAATACAACAAATCGTATAGTTCTGTGGTTAAAAAATCTGGAATATTTAAAATTGGAGAAAATGGGATATTTTTTCAAGGGAGAGGAATTTCGGGTGAATTTAGAAAAAGTATATTCTTGTCTGATCGTTCATACATTTTATGGTGCGTTAATCAACGCTAGGTCCTTAATATATCAACGTTGGGTCCAACGTTGGCTCCTGTGGTGTTTTTTTTTTGGGGAAGGAGAGATGTGATTATTTTTAATTCTGATAATGTTAAAAAAGTAAGATACTGTTTTGTGTTGCCTGATTCCGCTGTTAATAAATTATTATATCTTAAAAAGAACACAACGTCACCGTCATGTTCATCCCTTATGCACAAAATAATATTTCATTATATATATAAATATAATATATACAATAATATATGCAAATATAATAAATATAAAATTTCAGAATAAATCAGTAGGTCATTCGAAGCTATTTTTTAGTACGTATTAAACATATTACCCCCCTCCCCCCCCCCAAAAAAAAAAATTCAGTTGAAGAGAATCACCAAATAAATATCCATAAAAATTGTCTCGCTTTTCTATAATTGCGTTACCGTTCATAGCTGAAAATCTAGAACAAGAATATCACTGCACGATTACAAAAGGCCAGGCTATTAGCAACATGTGTCTAATAATTGTTAAATATTAACAAATTATAACAGTTTCTAAGATTAAATTACGAGTGGCTGCCTTCCTCTATTAAATTACTGGCTATCTCATGCTTATGGTTAGATTTTCCTAAATGGTTTACCCAATCTGTTCTTTTTTTTAGTCATAATTTGTCTTCCATTCCCTTATTTTTCATTTTTCTCTTCTGATAACAATTGAGAAAGTTTGTTTATCTAACAGTAAAAATCAATTCAATATGCGCAGAAGACAAACGCAAAAAATACACGATTTTTCAGACAGAGTGTAAAAAAAGGTAAAGAATATGGCAGTGGACTTTACAGTCCCTACTTGCAGTGCAGATCTCCGTTTCATGGCCCTTAAGCCAGGAAGTACAATGGAGATTGGACCAGCCATCCTGTGCTATAACATACCCTTCCTGTTTACCTTCCCAGATTTCTCCAGGTACTCATTTAGAGCTGGGTGGACTCTGGCTGAGCTGACAGTCACGCCGTTCACCCCCGCCCCAAACCAAGTAACCAACGACACCAGGACTCGAACCCCTGTCATCAAGGATAAAGAATTTCAGATCTAGCTTGCTAACCACTCCGCTAGGACGGCTCAGAGGTGCTACAACACCGGGCCAACGCGTGGAGGGAGCGGAGCAAGTAAGGCTATTTTATTTACGTATTTTATGTGCTTAGTAAATAAATAAATGAATGAGTCATTGCTACTATTCCCGACAGTAGAATGTAATTTAGTACACTTTTCAAAGCAAAAAAGCTACCTGAAAAATCAATACTCTAGAGACCAGTGTTCAAAAAGCGAATAAAAACTGCGAAAAAAATTTCGACAACTTTCAAATAAAAAAGTGACTCGTCTGAGAAAAAAAATCTAACTGAAAAAATAAAGAGATATTTACTCCTATAGGGAGGCAGTGGGTAGGATTTGTTAGAGTTGGGGGGGGGGCTAAACTAAAAGGTTTAATATCCTATTCTTTAAAGGATGCTTGTAAACAATCCCCCCCTCCTCGATTTAGAGGAACCAAGCTATCATACGTATAGACACAACCAATTTCAACTAATATTGCAAATCAGAATTAGAATGATACTAGCAAGATTAAAAATTACCCAGATTTGGAATAAAAAGAAAAAAATATAACACAGCTGCATAACAGCAATTCATTTCAAATCTATAAGCTGCAACTCTATTATAATAAAGAAGAAAATGAGAAAATAATACAGAGTGACGGAGAGGTGAGGAGAGAGGGCATTCGTACACAAACGTTGATTCTACCGACGTCAAATTCAGCTGATCATATACTATAACAGAATTCAGGCTGTTTTCATATTACAGAATCAACTTATTCACCCATGAACATTTCTGTATAGCCAAAAGTAGTATTTCAGGCGGGATTGGGCAACATATCCCCGGGTATTTTGACGGTTTTTCGGACACCTCTCTCCACCTAGATAACAAAAATATGGCTTCCTCGAGGGATCATCTCGAATAATTTTCTGAATTTTCCATTGTAGAAAAATTAAGTAAAATAAATAGTTTTTGATAAAAATTTTGACAAGATACAACTTAGACTTAGTTGGACATTGGTATTTTACCCCTATTTAAAACAATCAGCCAGTTTATTCACTAACATCTACACAAACCCCTATAAAGCATGAAACGATGCATTTCATGTTAGCATTAGACTGTGATTTCCGTTGGCAAAATGAACATATACACGCATACACGCAAAATGAACATATATTTTAAGCAAAGGTGAAATAAACATTTTCACCATATTTTGTCAGCCAGAAACAAGAGAATCTTCCGAATTAGTTAGAGTAAAAACACAATTTGACAGAGGTTGGCACGGGGCTTCTGCCCCTGCTTTGGCTAATATTGAAAAAACCGTTACATCGACCAAATGCTAATCCTCCTGTATACATTAAGCTATTAGATCAATTTATTATTTTTGAAAATATTTTCTTTGAATCAAATATGAATGAAAAATCATGGTTAAATTCTTCTTTTTTACAGCATATATGAATTCCCGGGCACCCGTTTTCAGTAATCTCTAAACTAGCATTTCCCAAAGAAATTAGAGATCCTGCTCCAAACAATTAACAACATTTTTATCCGACACTTACGGCTAAAGAAGCACACTTTTAATCGAACTTTCTTAACCCCCCTATAAAACGGATCTTTTACACGTAGGAACCCCCCCCCCTCTTATCCACAAATTCTTTTCAACTTTTAAGTAACAATTTCCTTTCTTCTTTTCCAAGGGAACACCAGTATTCTATGGCGATCCCGCGCGAAAACTCAAATTAACTAATTGCTGCACAGAAAAAGTAGATCTCTGGGAAGTTTACTAAAATATTTTTTGCCACCTTTTCTCATTCCTAAAGCAATGAAAAGGATTAAATAAGCTTATTGGATTGAACATGAGATATACATTCCCAAAGCCCTGCTACAGTAGTGTCATCTCAAAATTTTATCATGTGCTCACCAGGCTCTACCACCCCCCCTCTCCTCGTCCGTGGCACACATAAACCCCACGATCACCGATAATATCCAAAGATTTTCTTATTTTTACTTATTCATTTGCCGGTTTAAGAAGTTCAACCCCTCCCCCAAAATTAAGTCCAAACACATTCTTACGAACGTGGTTTGGATTAGTGCTAAGAAAGGCTCACAATTTGCTTTGAACATGTCAGATTACTTATCTTCATTATAAAATTATATTAATTAGCTTTGTAACTGGGTAGCATTGAGCTACCGAATTGGGTGAAACTGGGCAGTAATAAGGAGCTTCTTAATTGGGTAGCAGTGCAACGGACATGCTGCACGACAGACAATTTTATTGGTGACATTGTATTTGATTTCAGACTTTTTGAAAGTAGTAGTGCATTGTCGCTGTCATACTGTGAAAGCCGTATAGCCAGCCATTGACCAAAGAACAAAAAACTCTTCAAAACTTATAAACTAAATAGAGATATTAACATTCAAGGTACCATTAAAAATAACTAAAAAAGAAAGAAAAAATATAATACTTCTAAAAAAAAAAGACCAAAAGGGTCACAGGAAACTGCACACAAAAAACTATACACAAATGTGCATAGTGTACTGTACGGTGCAATTTGTGTATTTGCATGTGTACACAAATACACAAAACCTGTTTGTGTTCTACCTTACACATGTCGATAAATACAAAAAGGAGAAAAAACGAAGCCATCTTATAGTGGGCAACGAACTAGACCAAACGCGAGCTAGGTAGCTGAAAGTCATTTCACTCTCACAAAAAAAAAAATTTAAATGAAATATATAGCATGGCCCTAACCGTTTCTTTACACACACAGAACCGAGCAAAATTAAAGTCGATGATGAACTAAACTAAAGATAAATCAGTGTGATGTTTTTTTCTTTGTTTTTAGGGTCACGAAGAGTCCCAAGACACCCAAAGCAGCAGAGATGAAATTTCTCTGTAATACGACAAAGAGACAAAATCATAAAAAATATCAGAAGGTTCTCCTTCCGTCTAGAGCAAATTCAGACAAATAGCATATAGGCCATCTGTCCTAAAGGCAATCTGAATAAATTCAAAATAGCCTATAATTGTTCATGACCATCCAAAACAACTTCAGTATCTGACAAAGGTTCTGGTTTGACAAAAACAGGTTCATCTCTATTCGGTAATTGGTTTGCCTCTTCTTCAATTGGCTCCTCCTCACTTGGAACTACCATGTCATTCTCGTCTGCTGCAGGAGTGTCAACATCATCCAAAGTGAGGCTGTTCATCTCCGTACTCTCCAAAAGCCCAAAACTGTCCTCAAAGTTGAGCGCACCATTATCTATCGGTTCCGATTTTATAGGTGACTCATTCACAGATACACTGCAAAAAGAGCTGCTCCTTGAGGAGCATTTTAATGTGTGCTTAGCAACCGTTTTCGTTATACATACCATGCCACAGATTTTACATCTGCAGGAGCCGGAATCAACTATTTCAAAACGAGAGGCAAAACATATTTTTCGATGTATTTGCACAGCAGTCTTATCAGGGAAGAATTTACGACAGACACCACATATGGTTCTTTTCGTTTTTCCAAAACTTTTATTAAACTTTCGAGGGGGTGGTTTTCGCAACTTAAACCGTGGGGTAGACTGGGGAGCTTCAAAAATACCGTCACGTTTCAATGCCTCCCTATGGACGAGACATGACAAAGTATGGTTTCCGATTTCAGCTGATGCTACAATTTGTTCGCAAGAAAGACATTTATAAGATTCAGATCCAGTATCTTCGAAGTATTTGTTAAGGCACGCGATGTAATGCTCAGAACGAGCCTCATCTGTTGAAAATCCCTTTCGACAAACTCCACATTTTTTTTCCTCAAAGAAATTCTTAGTTTCATTCTCGGGAAGACTATCATCAACAGACTCAATCGAAGGAGACTCACTCATCTGATCACTATATCCTTCATACAGAAAAGCTTTTGACTGCTTGCAAACGACGACATGGCCATAAAGATTCCTTGAATACATGATTACGCTGCCACACCTATTACATTGGAAGTGGCCAGCATCCGTCTTTAAGAAGAATTTCGGGAAGCATGTTTCTCTATGCTCTGCCAGTTCACTCTTTGTAAATGGATATTTGCATATTCCACATTTAACTCTGGAATCAGAGCTGAGGATCTTCAATCTTCTAGAGACGGACATAGGACTTGGGCTTGGAACGTGAATATCTACAGAAGAGTCACCATGCACAACTCCTGTTTTTTGAACAAAGCTATTTGAATCCAGACCAGGATGATGTTGCTCAAAGTGCCTTGACAAAAACGGAGTTGCTTTATTACACAAAGTACATAACGGCCAAAGTATACAACGAGTAACATGGTTTAAAATATTAACTGTCTTAATTGCCACCTGGTTATTACAAAGAGTGCATCTAGACAGATCTTCATCAATCACTTCAAAAAAGAGTATAGCAGAGCAACCGTTATCCACTTCTGGATTCAAGTGCTCAACAAACTGCTTACGATCCTGATACTCTATTTTGCATCCAGCACATACAATAGAAATCTTCTTACGTTCTCCATCACTTCTTTTCTTCTTAGCAAGAGGGGCCGTTCGTCCTGACCTCAAAGAGCAAATCCTATAATGAGGCGTCAAACCTTTCTTTGAAACAGCCGTATGACATGCAAGGCATTCATATTTACCCTCTGAGTCTTCCTTGAAAAACTTGAGAGGTGAACAACGAGACCTGTGCCTTTTCAATTCACCCTGATTCAAAAACTTTTCATTACAAAACGCACAACGTAGCCTAAAGTGATTATTAAAACAAGCTCTCTTATGGGCGAAATACTCAATGCTTCCTTTGAAGTAACGCTTACAGAGGCTACAAATTCGTCCACTTTTAGGCATAGCTTGTCTAGCATCATCCGCACGGATACGGTGATTCCCAGCCATGTGTCTCAGAAGAACCTGACGTGTATAAAATTTCCTATTGCACACGTAGCACGTATGAGTAAGCATATAAGCGGGAATATGAAAAGCACGATAATGTTCATTTAGTGAATTGGCGTTAATAAATTTCTTCTGACACCCTGGACACGTGTCATCGTTGAAGAAATGATGTTTCTTTATCTGATGAGTCAAATGGTCCATGAAGGTTTCCAATTTTTCAGCACACTCCCGGCATTGGATTGGGTAAGTAAAACAGTTGGATTCTTGATGCAACTTCAGATTAAAAGGAACCTCCAAAGACTTATCACACACTTGGCATGGTACGGCTTGATTTTCAGTAATTTTAGTGCCAGATGCCACATCAAGCATATTCATTTCCTAAAAGTAGAAGTATTTTAATGTAAAAATAAAAATACTAGTAGAAGTCATTAACAGTAACTGAAGCTAAAGTCATACAGTGATATGTATTTGGTGAACTTAAGAGAGGTGTAGCGCTTTCAAGACCAAACTATGTTTATTTAGTTCGTATTTATTATTTACACTGGATATATCAAATACTGGATAAATTTTATTATATATATAATAACATATTTCATCCTTATTGGATGTAAATTTTATATGGACTTAAGATAAATTATTTGACTTTTAAAGAGATAACAATTTTATTTGGATAATTATTCTTAATTTCAAAAAGCAAATGCACTAAACGAGCTCGAAGCATTGCTGTGCAATAGTTAAGAGGGGTGGTAGAGGGGTAGAAGTCCTCCTAGAATTAAATCACTTTAACGATTTGAAGGCTAGCTGGCTGTTAAGCTCGTTTCCCTTACGCAAGTTTTGGAACTTCCAACACGCGGAAAGAAAGTTCTAGACTCGATATTTACCAATATTGAGGACTTCCATAATTTCCCCAACACCCTCCTTGCTATTGATATGAGTGAACACCTTACGGTAATGTGGAAGATCAGCAGAAAACCCCCTGACAGGTACCAGGCAACAGCTAAGTACCGCCCACATTCTCAGGAACAACTATAGATATACCACGAGAGGTTCGCTAAAAAAAAACTGGTCGACAGTCCTTACTATGAAAAACGGCACGAAAATGACGCAAGAGGTCACTGCTCAGCTTTCCAATGAATATAAACTAACTTTTCTTGAAAAGACAATCCTTGTTTGGCGAAAATATAAGCCATGGATCACCATGGAGATTAAGGATCTCATTAAATCTAGAAATGAGCCTTATAAATTGAGGCATCACGATGGGCCTTAATAAATGTGCAATACCATATGTCTGAAAATAAAGAAATCTAAAAAAAAAATGGTGCTGATGTCGCTAACAAGCTTTGGAATTACAACCCCTCTAGATTCCTTCAAAAGGTCCAGGAGATTACGGGACTCGATAATAGCTGACAGTCTATGACATTAATGGTAAACATCTAAACGCTGACCACATCAACACACATTTTTCAAATATATGTCGCACACACTCACCTCTAGATATTGGACCCACAGGAAGAGTAATTAACCTCTAGAAATTCCTAATCAGTTGATAGCTAATTGCTTTGGGGAGCTTGGTCCTATTTTGGTCCTACTTTCAATCAATGTCTAATAGATGGTATATTCCCTGACTGCTTCAAGACAGCTTATATAACTCCCGTTCCTAAAGTAAAAACAAACCTCTCGCCCAATGATTTTCACCCGATTTCAAAAACCCCATACCTCTACAAAGTGTTTGAAGGCTTTATTTTCGAGTACCTATATGAAGATAGCGAAGTTGATTTAGACCCTCGGCAATTTGGTTTCATGTCTGAACATAATACCTGCTTAATACATAATACATTTTGAATGTGTTATTGACAAATCTAATAATACATCTCGAGAAAGAAGAGATATACCCAGAAATCCTACTCAGCTACGTAGTGAAGGCGTTTTTTCAGCGTCCCACACCTGATAGCTACTAACCGAGCAAATAAATGGGTGTTCGGCAGTTTTTTGTGAGAATGTTTGCAATTTTTCAAGCAATTTTGCTTGTTTGTTTTATTTAAGTAAGTAAAAACCCAGCTGAAACTTTGTTGGTATCTATATCACAGTTAATGTGTCGAAATAAAATCTATTGTTTACGGAGCAGTTGTGAAAATTGCAATAAATGTGACTTGGAGCAACTAGCTTGTGTTTTTTTTAAACAAATCCCTTTTTTTAAATTGCTTTTTGTTGTTGTTGTCCTATTGGTTTTTAGTTTCCACATGGATTTTTATCTTCATTGATTTTTAAAAGCATTTAGACTAGACAAAAAGGACAGTATTGGGGGTTTAACGTACGGGGGTCATCACTTATTGGTGCAAAAATGGCGCAAAAATGTTGCTATGCCACTTACTAGAGGAGGGAAGCCCCTTGTCGGCCCAAATATTAATGGGATGCCCGCACTTACCCCAACAGTTCTGTATCTATCGGGTACGTCAGTACCAAAAATATAATATACCCTGCCTTAGGGTATGATAACGTGATCAAACGGTCAAAGGGGCCACTTCAAGACCAAGGGTACCCGTCCTGGGTTACCGATAATATTTCTAACTATCTCCTTAGACTCTACCTAGGATAAAGAGTCAAAGATTATATAGTATAAAAAATCTTACTGTATTCAGTCACGCTTACAAAAGAACTCAAATGGAACTAAAATCACACTTCTAATTTTCCCCCAGATCGCTCAGCCGGCCGCGTGCCTGCGATGGGTGGTAGGTGGATTTTTACAGCCAATCCAAATGCTTACCAATTACTGTCCTATTTCAAATGAATCGGCTTTCTGCCCCTTCTTACACCCCCGACAATTCGGACCAAACCTGTTCTCTGAAGTAGCTTTTTAGCTATGGTGAATCATCCCTAACTGTGCAATTAATGCCTCGTGGTTTGTTTCACAAACTACGCAATTAAAGAAGGAAAGAAAATGGCGCAACCAAAATTAAGGGAAAATTAATAATTAGTACTAGGGGGAAAGAGAATAATTAAGGGACCAAAAGAAAATAATCTGGGAAGGGCATTTATCTGAAACAAACTAGGACCAACGGTCCTAACAGACAGATATACCTGCATGAGGAGGGAAAGGAGGTCCCTACAGATCAGTCAAAAGTTTGCAGGCAAGATTAGCATTAGCTAATTTTTCAGTTCATGCTGAATTTCCATATAGAAAATGTGTATTATTGTGTGATATTGTGTATGATGTATAGCTTTTAAAGTAATTAATCACTTTTTAAAGTGATTAAGTAATAAGCAATAAATGATTATTGGTTTTGCAATCAAAACCAATGTTTTTCACCAACGCAGACTGAAGTATCCGAATTCCAAGGAATATAGAGCAGAGCTCCTCAAGAGATAAAATTAGAACCTCTGATCTTTTTGATTGTTTTCAACCTGTACTAGTGCATATAAAAAGTCGCTGCAAGTTTACTGCTGACCTGTCAAGTAGATCATTCCGCACCTGAGCGAACCTAGCAGAGGAAATCGCTACTTCACCACCTTTTTCCCAGCTGAAGCATTCTTGAAGATGTAGTGTTTTCGGTTAGTAGAACACAGCCAGAATCTAAGGATTAGCTTCCTCAAAACCACAATTCCGTTCTGAGAAGGCATCGGACTTAGAACTAAAGATGGAAAAAATCCTAGGAGTAATTTTCGAAAGCAAACTAAAATGGGATTCCCATATACAGTTTATCCTCCAAAAAGCTTCCCCTTGCATAAATCTGTATGTATGTCTGATCATAAACCAAATATGCTTCTCCTGTTTGGCACCCAGCTCCATCTTCTGTCCACACCGAAAAGCTTGAAAATATTCCGAAACGAATGGGCCAATTAACGCTTGACGCAAATTACACATCCTCTGGGGCCAGCCTGCAGACACTGAGGCTTCAGAAGCTGTCTGAAAGGCGCCACGACCTTACAACGCGTTTAGGAAAAAATGCCTAAACTTTTCAAGAACCGGATTTTCAAGAATCAGTCGACCAAAAACACGCAAAGGAGTCATCATTTCGTCTTAGCAATTCCTTTGTACTGCACTTCGAAAGAAATCGAAACGGCATCATTCGTCTTTTTTTCTGTACTTTGCGAAGCACTATAATGAAGAAATTCGTGAAAATGCTGTATATTGAGCTTCTCTACACAGGAGTCAGACAAATATCAGCCATAGTGTCAATCCAGCCAAAACCGAATCTCCGATTTTTTAACCGTCTTCGTCACCTTAAGCTTCAACCCTTCCACGTTCTTTATTAGCTAAAATTAAGGGAAAAAGATTTTTCCTGGATCGAAACTCAAGCATCTCGGTATTACCTACAGAGATTTTTTGAAAAAAGGGCTTCTCTCGGTTGATCAATTTCAGTCCACGTTTGAGTTACGCAATATTAATAGCCATTTAGTTGGATTTTAGCAAACATATCTAAACTCGTTTGTTCTCAGCAGTTGCACCCCCTTCCACCCCCCAAAAAAAACCCTGGCTACGGTCTTGCTACTGGAACTTCCATTGTATCTACCAAGCAGATTAGTTTAGATCAACGTGAAATACCACGCCGATGACCCTGTTTTTGTTGGTACCTGAACTAGAAAACACTGAATTAGAAAGCACCAAATCGTGTCCTTCGGCACGCCGTTGAAATTCCTCTTCAAGATTCGAATGATAACAATTGAGAATTGTTGTTGCATGTTTTTCTGCAGGATCTTTAGAAATTTTTTGAGTTTAATTTTTATTTCAGTGCTCCATTTTTTTCTTGTTTTGTAAGCACGTTTTCATTCGATAATTATTATTCTCCTTTTTTTTCTTTTGTGAGGAACAAAAACCGGGTTTTGAATGTGTCAGGAGGGAGGGTTTTGTTTCGAGATACTTTAAACGAACGTTAAAAAACAATAAATTAAGTTAGCAGAGCACAACGGTTTTTTTTTGGCGTCAGCCAGTCAACGAACTAGAGTTGATATGTTTTCCCCTAATCTTTGATGTTTTCTTCTAATTTTTATAGGGCTCTCCTTTCTGAGAAAGGAGAGGCTCTCCTTTCTGAGAAGTAAATTGTTCGATCACGTGATTAATGATTAGAAGGTTATTTGCACTACTTACTTCTTTAAGAGGTATCCAGGAGGATGTTACAACAAGAGACAACACAATTAGAAGAGATTTGTTTCTAAACAAATATGTCGATTCACCGTGAAAAATAAGATAAGCTAACGTGTATTTCAAGCCAAAATGTGGCCATGTACACAAATAACATACAAGTTTAACAAATTACAGCACTCGTCACAATTATAAAGAAAAAAATAAAAATAAAATAAAAACTACTCTCTTCTTTTTGCAAAATACTCATCAAGATATCTTCCCACTAGACAAATAAATTGTGACGACGTACTTTTCAAGGCATCAGGAAGCAGCACTCCATCATTCCCAAATAAATTTTCCCTTACCCCCAAAAGACCTCGACAACGACTCAGACAATGCTCCAAATTCGCCTCCTCTTCTTGGCAAAGAGAGCAAGCAAACCTACCGTCCGGGACACTTTTCCTCCTCTCAAAAACTTTCAATCTCGAACGAATCGGAAGGCAATTAGATCGTAGCTGCATCCAATATGTAAGGTATCTAGACGGTAAATTTAACTTAAAGTAAAATTCCTGACCATAAATTATCTTAACCTCATTATAATACCTTAAAGTTTCCGAATTCTTAATCTCCTCACCCCATTTCTGTATCGTCTGGCCCTCCAGCACCCGCTTAATTTCCTTGTCCAACTGTAATTGTTGACTAGTTTGTCCAAGGCCGTCATTCCAAGCGAAAGAAAAACCTGTCTTATCCAATACCTCTTTAACTTTAAAAGGCCAAGATCTTTTCCTATGTAGCTGAAGCAACTCATCATATGCAGCGTTCAGTAACCTATCACTGGGTAACTGTACAACCCTTAGCCAAAATTCTATCATTTGGACTGTCCTATAACTTTTAAGAGACCACAGTCCAAGGTCTCCATTAAGAAACTGGGTATGGGTCATTCTATGCAACCCGTACAATCTCTTAAAATAACCTAGCTGAAAGCTTTCTAACTGGGCAGCGTTCTCATGTCCCCAGATCTCTGCACCGTAATGGAGAATCGGCATAATCTTAGATAAAAAAAAACCTCTTATGCAAAGACAAATTCTTTATTCCACTAATTTTATTCCTGAAAAGTGAAAATGTTGCAGCTCTTCCCCTATTTAACACTTTTTTAATATGAGAACTCCATCCACCATTAAAACCAAGATACTTTATTTTTTCAAGTACTTCTAATTGCTGTCCTCCAAATACAAATATATTATCTATTTTTTCATTCCTTTTACTGAAAACAACCACTTTAGTTTTCATAACGTTCAGCTGTAACTTTTTCATTTGTAAATATTCCTCAATTAAATCCAGTAACATCTGAAGTTCCCTTGCCGACTTCGCCACCAATGCAGTGTCATCCGCAAATAATAACACCGAAAAATTAATTTTTCCAAGACACAGCTTTGGAGCCCATTTTTCTTCCAGAAACTCCACCATATCATTCAAAAACAAACCGAACAGTCTCGGGGACATGGCGCTGCCCTGCTTCACTCCTTTCTTAAGGTCAAATAGCCTGGAAAATCCCGAACCTGCAACCCTGACCATAGACTTAGTCCCAGAATACATACCAACAAATACAAGAATAAAACTTAAAGGTAAACCTACATATCTTGAACATTTTTCAAGGAGAGCTCTATCTACATTGTCAAATGCCTTTCTTAAGTCTAGAAAAGCAACATACAGCTTTTTTCTACCTGATCCATACTTCTCTATCAGTGCACTTAACACAAATGCTCTATCCGACGTACTATACCCTTTCCTGAAACCCCCCTGCTCCTCTTTAATTACCCCATAACCCTCCAACCATTCATTCAAACGATTGTCCAAAATCTTTTCTAAAATTTTACTAAGTGCAGGCGCTAATGCTATCAACCTATAGCTATCATGATCACTAGGACTACCTTTCTTAAATAGAGGTACCATAATCAATACTTTCCATAGGGAAGGTCATACACCACTACTTATAATTCTATTAAAAATATTCACTAAAACTAGCAAAAAAACATCAATAAACTTCTTTAACAAAACTGCTGGAATACCATCTATTCCTGGCCCTGATCCTCCCTTCATCTTCTTAACTACTTTCCTAACTTCATCTGAGGATAGCTCCTTCACTAACTCATAATCTTTTTCTTTCATCGGAAACTGCAGAGCAACCCTTGATTCTTCACTATCAAGGCCACTAGAATCTTCATCTATACTCTGAAGAAAACTAGGCCAAGTATCAGCTTCGGGGATTTGTAATTGGCCTTTTCCTTGTCCATTCTCCCGCCTTATTGGCGGGAGAATGGACCAAAATTGCTTTGTATCCCTACCATATAAGCCTTCTCTATCTCATTCTGTTCCTCTCTAATTTTCTCTCTTTTTTCCACCGTTTTAGCCTATTATATTCCCTTCTCCTTTCCTTAAACCGTAAAAACAAGCTCTGCCTTTCTTCCTCTACAGAGCAAGCATTTACCAAATCTAATAAATCCTCCAACTCCTTTTTAAAAGAACTACATTCATCATCAAAAAAACTATTTTTCCTTTTCATATTTGGTTTCTCTTACACACGAGCACACTCATAAATCACAAAACCCAAATCTTCCAAAATTTCATCTATATCTCTTGTTTCATCATGCAAACTCTCAACTTTCTCAATTATTTCAGGCCTCAAAAACTCCTCTTTCATCAACTCCAGCTCCTCTTTACTCCATTCACTCTTTAAAAACTTCCCTGAAAAACAAAGATCCTTTGTAACCCTCCTAGTAGGACTATCACCTTTTTTATTCCTTGGAACTCCTCTTCCAAGGCAAAGCTTAATCTCAACTGGTAAGTGGTCAGAGCCTACGACCCTAAGAACCTCAACATCAACTGTCAGGGCCACGAGTTCAATACCAACCAAAACATAATCAATTACACTAGGGTTTGTCCCCGACAGACTGGTAAACTCACCCTCCTCCCCATCCTTCCCAAATCTTCCATTTCCAATCACTAATGCATTGTCTGAACACAGTTCCAGAAGCCTTTTACCGCAACAATTAACCCTTCTTTCAATATCTTTGCTCCTTCTAGATGTCTATAAGTATCAGGTATCAGGTCCGGCGTATTAACAAATGAAACTTGATTAATCTCCTTACATATTCCCGTATAAGCATTAAAGTCCCCCACCACCAAAAAATAATCCTTATCAAAACGTGATCGCAATTGCCTAAGCTCCTCCTCTAATAAATCCCACGTCACTTCTACTACATACGAACTATTCTGGGGGGCAATATACACGGCACCTAAAATCGAACTTTTACCACTAACAAGATGAATCCGAACCCATATAATATTCTCCGATACACTAGAAATTCGAGAATGTTTACGGAAACGACCTTGCTTAATTAACAACAAAATACCTCCATAATATCTCATATTCTTTGCTGGTTTACGCGCCACATTTTCTACCCAGTATCCTTCAAAATAAGGCACTGTATCGTCACTATGCCACGACTCCACAAGAGCAATAATATCAACACCACCTAGGTCCTTCAGTACTTGTTCAACCTTATTTCTCACACCCTGGACATTGCATATGATTACTCGCATAGGGTGAACATGGCCACACTGTCCCTATTCACTTAGAACAAGCTGATCATGTGTCGGCAGGACAAAGGGCGTTTCTGGCTCATCAGGTAAGTATGAAAGTCTATAATAATCTTTTGATGACGCAGCTTTGGTGCTCCTTGACTGACCTCTGTAGTTAGCTCTTCCGCCACCAGATCTAGAGTCCTTTCTTGCAACATTACGGGCATCAATACGATTTTGATCGTCCGGGCTTATGACCTCCCAGGCTTTTCGCTTTTCAGTATTTTTCGCAGCTATTGGAGAATTCCGGATAGGACGCGGAGTCCCTTTCGAGAAATTCGGTTTCGGATCACGTATATTAAATTCGATCACCGTCTCGATATCACTCTCGGCTTGACTATCACTCTCAGAGCTTTCAGACACCACTCTGCCAGCGACGGAAATGTCCGTTTTTTTGCTAGCCGGTTCTTTAGCTAGTTCGACTTCTCTTGTTTCTGCTAACCCGTTTCGAGGAGGCCCCTGTTTGTTCACTTCACTTGAGCTGGTGGTTACTTCCTTAACACATTCCAAAGGAAAGTCATAAACAAACACTCTGCCGTCGATGTATAACTTTTCACCCCTAAGCCTAGCTTGGTGGTGTTTCTACAAAGCGTACTCTAAGACCGGTTTAAGGTTTTTACGGGCTTTCCTTTGCCTGGCACTATAATCAGGGGCAGCCGATAACCCATTCCTCTTCAAAAGGGGATTAGACTTAAGAATTATCCCGCGAAATTCAACAGAGTTCATCTTTAGTAAGACTGGTCCCGCACGCATTCTGAACACGTCTTTGACGTCACAACGGTTCAGATTTAAGTCCGGTATACACTTATTAAGAAACATAATTATTTCTTGCTTCAGCGTATATATAGCAGGATTAATAGGTTCGAAGTTATACAGGACAACATTACATCTTCTCAGTTCTTCATCAAATGCGTCAGTCCGCATGGTAGCTGCTCGTAAATTCTTCCGAAGCATCTCAATTTCTCCTTTCATCTCTTCACAAGCTATGACATTTTCAGATAGTTTTTGGTTCAAAGAAGAAAACTGGCTTTCAACTGATGTAACCTTCACTAAAACGTCCGTCAAAGTCTTTTCAGTAGCCTCAATTAATCTTGGTATCAGATCTAGCTTTAAATTAATTTCCCGTAAAAACTGAGCAAAGGCTGTACCCTCAGGCATAGGCTCAGTTAAAGCTATAGTCGCTCCGTTTGAGTTATTCATTTTTCAAAAATTTCAATCCTCCCACACACTGCTTACGTATTCCTGCTTCAGTAATCCAAATCACGATCAATAATCATATATAAATAACAGTCCAGAGATATTATCACAAGAATCTAAATTCTATTTTATATTTTACTTGCAAGCAACACTGAATGAAAACAGATTTTCATTCAGAGAAATGATTCATACTTATTTCCGAAATGTCACATTAAATACCAATTGCATAGTTAAGTATCTGGTTTCAAGGTTATCCGTATGAAAAATATATAAATAAAAATCCTCTATTACAGATTTAAATTTCAAGACATATACACACTGCTTACGTATTCCTGCTTCAGTAATCCAAATCACGATCCATAATCATATATAAATAACAGTCCAGAGATATTATTACAAGAGTCAAAATTCTATTTCGTATTTCACTTGCAAGCAACGCTCCCCGAGGCGATGTTCATCAGACGAGCGCTGAATGAAAGCGCTGAAATATAATATTATACTATGACCATTCGCCGGTGCCAAAATAGAACTTTCCCACTTAAAGCTTCTTTTTTAAGCAGTGAAACGGTTAGCTGTATTTTGATTTTTCCACACATTTTTAGTCCCCTTCCAAAAGCAGTGGGATAGTGACACCCTTGCCAACAATTAAAAATCATCAACAATCTATCCTAAGCCCCCCCATCCCCTCCTGAAATCCATGATTTATCGTGGCTTTTAGACTGTCAATATATCAGAATACATTTTTTTGGAAGAAAATTCGTAAGTTTTCGGCGGTGTTGCAAAAGCAGCAGTGGATATTCGCAAGATCATGAGCATATTAAGAAACTACCCCCACTCCCCTTCTTCTTAAGTTTTCCAGAATTTAAACAACTGATATTCAACTTGACCTCAAACTATTGTCAAGCGATAGAAGTAATCATTTCAAATTATAAATGTTATTTTCCTCACATTTTCCAAAGTTTTGTATAGTACTTCAAAAAAAGCTTCTTATTGTTCTAATTAAACGAATATAGTGTTTCAGGAGTGATTCTTAAAAAAATGGGACCGAGTTCAAACTTTAGCGTAAAGAGCGAGCTGTTGAGAAAGAGCAACCCCCTCATATACGTAGTAATTTCTGTTAGTTTTGAGTTTTAATGTCACTCCTTACTTTCAGTTGAAAAAACTTGTTTTTTTATTCAATTTCTGATCGTTTTTCAAATAATGCCAGAGAACCTGGCTATACCTCCACGGAAAAATCCCTCCTCCCCACGGATTTATTTTCTAGACAATTTAATCCCGGTGAAAATTACCCCAGACAATTACCCTTAACATCTCCACGCGTAAAATTGAGTCGACAAAGAGAAAGCAAGACATGAGATGAATTTTCGTATTTGAATTCTGGAGAATTCCCCCAGTGTAATATTCCCCCTGAAAAAATTACTCCCTGGAAACTTCCCTCCCATGGAAAATTCTACCAGCAGAAAACTCACCCCCCCCCCCACCATCCGAAAAATGTATGCATACTTCCTAATAACAAATACTATACGCAAACAATGGGCAAATTTTGAAACTTCAAGACCATCACCAAGGGCTGTGGGAGGTCATGATATTTCCAAAGGCATAGCTATTTGGCTTTTCAACTATGCTGAACAAAATGGCTATCTCAAAATTTTGATCGGACAATTTTGAGAAAAAAATAGCATGGGAGGGGGCCTAGTTGCCCTCTAGTTTTTTGTGTCTCTTATAAGGACACTAGAAGTTTTAATTTTCGTTCGAATGAACCCTCTCCCGATATTCTACAGCACGTCCTTGATTTTTCTTCAGGCAATAAATACAAACTCCACATTTTTGCAGATAGGAGCTTGAAACGTCTACAGTAGAACTTTCTGATACGCTGAATCCGATGGTGTGATTTTCATTAAGATTTAAGATCGAATTTCATAAAAAGAAGGGATTTATGATTATTCATATTAAATTATTGTAATTACAATATTCTGAGAATTATTATTTTATAATTTTATAACAATATACTATTATTATAAAAAAGGTAAAGAATACGGCATTGGATTTTACAGTCCCTACCGGCGGTGCTGATCTCCGTTTCTTGGCCCTTCGGCCAGGATATGCAATGGGGGATTGGGGAGGCAACCATCCTGTGCTTTCGCACACCCTTCCTGTTTATCTTCCCCAGAATTTCTCCAGGTAACCATTTAAAGCTGAGTAGACTCTGGCTGAGCTTAAAGAGTCACGCCACTGACCCACGTCCCGAACCAAATAATTGAGTACACTAGGATCCGAACCCACGTCCTCTCGGACAAAGGATTTCAAATCCAGCGCACCAATCCACTAGGCTAGGACGACTATTATTATAATATTATAATAATTATAAAAAACAATCATAATTATGACAATTATGATGTTATAACAACAATTTATAATATTTCTACTTTTCTTTATTTCTTCCCCACTTCTGAAGCTTGCATTATGACTCAGAAACAGATACCATTTTAAGGCTAAATGAGAATGAGTTTTTCATTGTTGGAGCTTCAAATGAAAAAAATATTGCTTGAGACTTGTCTCTTGCTCGGTTTTAAGTGTCCCAAACGGAAAGGACGATCAACCTCCCCCCCCCCCCCGGATGACAAATATATATAAAAAACAACACATTACAACAATCAGAAAAAGTATAGCACTTTTATCGAGAAAACCTTATTTTTCAAATTCTCCCCCCCCCCCCTGAGAAAACGTTTACATGCTCCGACTCTTGTGAAATTCCTGTGGATCCCTTGTCACTTTCCTACTTCCATCCACCATTAGTCTTCCTTTTTTCTGACCTACATTCGCGTTGGAGTTTCTTCTTCTGAGCCAATTCACTGAACTGAAAAGTTATTCGCCAATCATCACAATTTTGTCAATCGTCAATAATCACAATTTTGTCAATGTACATTGACAAAAACTAGATCAATTTCTGAATCAACTATAGACAATGCAGCAATCATTAATTTAAATAACAAAATTGTGTCTCCATTACTGAGTGAATAAAATCTTCGGAAAATTGAATTTAGTCAAAAAGATGATTACTTATAAGCTTTGTCTAAAAGCTCCCGGTTATGGATTGATGTAAATGTCGTCAACAATAATGATGTCTACACACTGATCTCTAGCTTGACATAACTGAAAACAGTGTTTTATGCATTTATCGATCTGTCTTATATATATATATATATATATATATATATATATATATATATATATATATATATATATATATATATATTATATATATATATATATATATATATATATATATATATATATATATATCTCATTTTAACAGATTTTCACCAAAAGAAAGAATATGAATTGTGATTGATGTGAAAGAATGTAACTTGAAGAATATAAAGTAAAATTAGTGTAAAGAGTAACAATATAAAGTGTGAAATAGTGGAGAAGAACAAAAAATTAGAGTGAAAGAATAAGGATATGAAGTGTAAAATAGTTGAGAAGAACAAAACATAGAGTGAAAAAATAAGATGAAAGTATGAGTGTGTGAAGAGCGTGAAAGAATAAGAATATGAAGCATGAAATAGTTGGGAAGAAAAGAAAATAGTGTGAAAGAGTAAGAATATGATGAAATGGTAGAGAAGGACAAAAATGGTGACAAAGAATACGGATATGATGAAATGGTAGAGAAGGATAAAAAACAGCGTGAAAGAGAAAGAATACGAAGCGTGAAATGGTGGAGAAAAAACAACAGAGTGAAAGTATGGTGTGGAAGAATAAGAAAATGAAGCGTAAAATAGTGGAGAAGAACAAAAAATAATACCTCCTCGACAACACCTTCCTTGTATCGAATCTTCAGCTTCTTGACTTTTCTATCATCCCTTGATTTTTTGGAGCTCAACTCTCCTTCGAGATCCAGCTCTATTTTTTTTTCTGCTGGCAACTGTGATCCACGAAGACAAACCCCAAGCCTTTTCAATGCATCGCCCACCTTCAAGCTTTGATCTTTTGTGGTTTCCACTTCCCCTTCATAAATAAATTTCATGATCAGCTGCAGCTCTGTGAAGGAGGTATCAGCAAGGACAATTGTGGTATCAATTGGTGCCACATTTAAAAGCTCCTAAAATGGAAATTTGAAATGAACCTCTAGTAGGATTTAGATTCAATTCACTTTTATTTCACGAAGAAATGCAACGATAAAATACAAAGGGCTATATAAGTTTACGCTTGTTAGAGGGATATATGACCACATTAGAAAAAACCTGTTAAGAAGAAAAAAAAACTTTGTTGTTAACCTCAGAAGATATAAATACAATGACATAACTACATTCCGTTAGCATAAAATACTTATTTCTGTGTGGATGGATTTGTACATTATTTTAGAAGGATGAAAAATATGTTTTGCCCCGGGATTTTATGTGGCCTTAGGGGGTCAAAGAAAGAACAAAGAGGATTTCGCTTTCAACCAGGGTTTGCATACTAAAAAAATAAAAATAAAATAGTGATGGCGAACTGGAGCCAACCGGGCTAATAGTAAACGAGACTCTGAAAAAAGGAGTCCAACAAAGAAAATCAGCCCTATTTTTGAAAAAAAAGAGCAAAATAACCCCAAAGGGTGAGTGATGGTACTGAAAATTATGCCATCAAATTTAGCATATCCGAGAACACATATAACAGGTTTCGAGCTCCTATCGACAAAATGTGAAATTTACGTTTTTTTTCGAGATGAGAGATCGCGGATGTGTATTTTTTTTTTCAGGGGTGGTTGTATCAAACCAGTGATCCCAGCCAATCGAACAGACTCATTCCAATGGAAATTGAGGGTTTTAGTGGCCTTTTTAAGTAGCAAAAACAATTGTATTAGAGCAAAGTGGTGTTTTCTGCCATCATGTGGCACAAAACAATAGTTTTGGCCCAGAAAGTGCCATAAAGTCATCGAGGAAAACTTCTGCAGATATTGGTGCCATAGTAGAGGCTTTTCCTCCCAGTTTCTTACACCAAACTACAATTTTGACCCAAAGACGACAAAGCTGCTACTGATTGAAAATTCTGAGCTAGTTAATCGATTTCAAGTTATTAAATTTAATGTTAATTTAGACACTTCTTTTAAAGCTTCACTCGACCAAGTTGACTCACTTGACGTTCGATAAAACTATACAGAGCGATGTATAATTTCGCATCAGCTATTATGGAGGAGTGCCCACTAGGTCATTGTATAGATTGGCGGTAGGAGGCGGGGGGGCTAATGTATCAAAAAGTGCATTTTTTTTACTGAAATTTTCTAACTTCCCAAGAGCATTCAGGTAAACATAGATTTGGGTTGGGAGGGAGGGGGCATAAATTAATCTATAATCTTCCTTTATTTTGATTGAGCCTGAATATAGATGATACGGGGTGATAGCTCCCTTATAATTGCAGAAAAAAGTTTTCTTTCCAAGATAAAAGATGACATTCATACGCTTACCGGCACACAAAGTGGAGAGGTGTAGGTGCATCTTGATTGTTGTTAGGGTTTTCCCAAGATGGAGCAGGCATGTTTTACCAGAAACTTTTTTTTCTTGACATTTAATTGAAAATACTGAGTTTTGTTTTCATTTTTATATATTAAACAGTTATGCAGAGACTTACTACTGTAAGTAAGGTGCGACTTATGCTTATAATAGCCAGAAATTTAAAAAGTTTTGAAATACATGCATGCAAATTTATGACTTCAAATATCTTTAGTGTCAGCTACCCTCTCAGTGGCATTCTTTGTTATCCTGTGTAAATGAAAGCAGTTTTCAAAATTTATGAATATTGGCTATTTCCTTGAATAGAACTGATACACTCAGGCGTAATAGTAGTATAATTACAAATATACAAAAAACACTTGCTACAGACAATAAATTTAACGTTTCTTTGTGGCAAAATGAGTAGCACCCGTCTGTCAATTTAGTGTCACTGGTATTGCCAATTTAGTGTCACTACTTACCAGAGAGGGCTATATTTATCGAACCTTACACAGATTTGTGACTTTAAATATGTTTAGTTCTCCACAAATCAGCTACCCTCTCAGTGGCATTCTTTGTTATTCTGCATAAATGAAAGCAGTTTTCAGAATCTATGAATATTGGCCATTTCCTTAAATCAAACGGAATAAATCGGCGCAATTACGAACATTGCAACAAAACAGAAACTAAATACATTGGATTTCATGTGTTTGGGACAGATTGAGTAGCAAAAGCCTCTCTAATTTACTTTCACTATTGGCCAGAAAGAGCTATATTTATTGAAAACTTATACACATTGTGATTTTATATCATCAGTTGCCAAGGAGTCACATACCCTTCCAACTCACTGGTGGCTATAAATGATATTCAGTTTTAGTACAAATCATTATTTAGGAGTACAAATAGAAGCAAATTACCTTATAGTGCTACTACTACTACTAACGACTCACCACAGAACCAAGTCACCTGAGGCCAATACAGCTATACACCCATCCTTGATCCCAATCTATTCAAAGCCTCCTTCTTTACGCCCTCCCAAGAAGTTCCCATTTCCATTAAATCTTTCTTTATGACATCCTCCCACCCCATTTGTGGACGACCTGCTTTTCATTTGGCCAGCAAGGACGATCTTTGGCAATCTGTCATCCGCAGAACGTGTCCTAGCCATCAAAAAATTGATATGCAGTAATAAATTTTTTTCTTTACCTTTGTGACATGCGGGACTGAACCGAGAAACATTTAATTGTGAGTCTCAGCCTGATCCGCTATGCTGTCACATAGTATAAGAATAATAGGTTTTCAAAACAATGTAACTAATTTGGATACTAATTAATTAAAAGAAGATACTACAGTCGACTCTCGCTCGAAATTCACGGAACCACGATTTTTCTTCGATTTACATATACTTCGACTTATGCATAATTCGAACTAGAGGTCATTCTACATAAAATTCGACTTATAAAGGTAACGAGTTATAGACGTAAGCCAAATGAAAATTTGAGCTACAGAGGTACAAAATAGCTAAATTTACTAACTACATCCACTACAAAATTAAGACTAACTTCATTAGTGTATTATAGACTTGCCATATCAAGACTTGACTTTCAAATGATGATAATTGATTTAGTTTGCTATGAAACCGGCTCCTAAACCTTAAAGGAATCTGATACAAAAATATATTAAACAAAATTAATACATACCAAAGCTTAGACGTTGCAACACCAGTGTTTCAACTAACAGAGGTTTTGGGGAAGAAACTTTGAGGTACAGAGGTAAACTTTGACTTGTGGAGGCATATTGAAAATCAAATGATGACTTATCTACTGAATTTCGAATTATAGAGACCGGCTATGAAACCGGCTCCTGAACCTTAAAGGAATCTGATAAAAATATATTAAACAAAATTAATACATACCAAAGCTTAGACGTTGCAACACCAGTGTTTCAACTAACAGAGGTTTTGGGGAAGAAACTTTGAGGTACAGAGGTAAACTTTGACTTGTGGAGGCATATTGAAAATCAAATGATGACTTATCTGCTGAATTTCGAATTATAGAGGTAATTTCAGGGTGACTTCGACTTACAGAGGTAAAATAAAACAGCAAAATTATTTCCAGTTATGCATATTTTTTTCTATGACTTAGATAGGTTTTTCCAAGGAGATTATAAATAATTTGAGATATCGAGGATTTCGAGTTATCGAGAGTCAATTACTATTAACCCTGACGTAAAAAAGTGGGAGTACCTTCAGGTATGGGCTAACTGCCCCAAGGACCATTCTGTGAGCAGGAACCTTCCTTCCACAAGCAGCTATCCATGTATCAGCATATTTATCATTGTAATGAAACTGCTTCAACAAATTGCCAATGGTGGTGCTGTGGTGTGTACATGACAGATTGAACATTTTGTATGCTTTCATAGGAGCTGAAAGATAAAATCTTTAGACCAGATAGACTTTTTTTTAAGTTGCCGCCTTCATGAGAACAATAGCTCAATTGGCATTTTGCCTAAAAAAGGGAGGAAAAAAAAAACAAATCGAATATAAAGGTGAGATATGAAACAAAGTCATATATTACCAAGAAAAACTTTATAACGAATATAATTAATAAGAAATACACAGGCATTAAAGTTAACTAAAAAGGTAGAATCTAAAACCTATAAATAAAAGGAGCTAATATAAATATAATGCCCATTAAGGCATTACAGTGGCAGTTTAGGGGAGGGACAGAGGAGGCACTTGCCCTGGGCGCAGAAATTTCATGCCACAAAATTTCAAATAATTAATCTAACAGTTACAATCATTTTGTAGTTTCCGAAATTTATTTTTATTAAAATAAAGTAGAGGGCACAGTTGGCAGTAAGTACAAGCTAATTGAATCCAACACTTTTATTTTTCCCATATCCTCATCATTATTCCTTGAAAATAAAGTTAGCAGACCAAATTTAATTAATTTTAATGTTTTTTGGTGGTAGTTTGCGTTCAAATTATGTTAATGAATGAAAATGTTAAAATGTGGCCTGAAACTTTTTTTGGAGACAGATGGGGGGGGGGGCAATAATCAAAATTTTACCCTGGGCACGAGAGACCAGAGCCACCACTGAGGCCTTACTTAACAAACCATTCCATGTTTGCAGTTCATTAGTATTAAATTTGAAGTAAATACAAATTAAATTTCAATTTCTACCTGGAACACACTATGTAGAAAGATAAGCCTTGATGGCCCTTCAGTCAGGAAGTGCAATGGGGGGGATGGGTGCCAGCCATCCTGTACTTTCGCACACCCTTTTTGCTTACCTTCCCCAGATTTCTCCAGGCACACATCTAGGGCTGGGTCGACTCTGGCTGAGCTTACAGATTCACGCCACTGACCCCTGTCCCAAATTAAATAATGGATACAGTAGGATTCAAACCCTTGGCCTTCAGACAAGGGATTCTAAATCCAGCACACCAACCACTTGGCTAGGACAATAGGTTTAGGTATGTATCAATTATATAAGGTAAGCTATGCAGCATAATTTCAGAGATAGCCCTTGAACCTTCAGCAAAATACTAGCTTATTTTGGATTCTCCTCTCACAGTTTATAGAAATTCGGACACAACTTTTAAACCATAAATTTTCTAAGATATATATAGATATCAGGATTATGCACCAAACGTCATGCCAAAGGCTATACCCAAGTTTAGTTCTTTATTACCCATCATATTTGCCCTACTGCATGTTCTCTATCTTGTCCTTTTTTGATATTTTAAAATCTGCGATTTGTCTTCAATTTGCACTTGCTATTTTAGATATTTAATTTTTTGTACACTTGTGCAGAAGAGAGCTAGAGCAAGCAGGAAGAGCCGTATTGGTACTAGCTGGCATGTAGGCCTTAAACTGCTGGGAACAGGCAGCTTGAGTACATGCACTTTCCACAATTCAATCAAATCCTGCATTATGTATTTAACTCTAATTTGAGTTGTATTATGTTTTTTTTTTGCTTTATGGTTGTGAAAAAGTGAAAAATGAGTGAAAAAGTGCAGTTGGAAGCCAAAAGGAGCCCATTTAAGATTCCAGGTGCTTTTTTTAAGAAGAAAAAGAATATTGTAAATTTTTACTCGGTTTTCAATTTTTTTTGTTTTTTTTTAGTAACACTGAATTAGTTTTGAGAGTTAAAATTAAAAAGCCATTGGAATTAGCTAGGATTAAGACGGATAATTTTCATTATATGTCTGAAAATTTCTTATTATGTACAACCTTTTCCCTTTTTTCGAGAATTTAAATAATATTTTGATATTACATTGTTTTGTTTCTACTTAAATATTTTATTCACTTTTGTTGTTAAGCTTATTTTAATCAATGCTTTGTTCAGTTTGTTGAAGTATTTTGCTTTCTTTTCCAATTTCACTTATCTGCTTTATATACTCCTTGATTTTGTGAGAAATAAATGAATAAAATTAATATTCAACTATGCAGGTAGCTCCAGGACCATCAAGCTACTCAAAAACCTTAAAAAAAAAAAAAATCGGTTTTGACCCACATACTTAAATCAAAAACAAGTTTGACAATTTAATCCAATATGTTATGCAACTTTAGCTCTACCAAAAGATGATGAAATGTCTGATGAAATATTCTGAAGTCCACGTATTGAGATTAACATAGGATCAAAGAGGAAGGTTGTCCTTCAACAGATTTGATCCACCTCACCAAACAAAATTGAAGAATCAGAGCAAGAAACATACATTGTTGCCGTCTTTTGTAAAATATACTCCATGCATATTTTATAAGCTTATATGTGGCAAGAAAGATAGAATTTATTCTCAGTTTCAAATTGTATGTTAATATCAATGACCTTACAAAATCAAAAATATTACAAACAAAATGACTGTCACCCACATACGTACATCAAACACAAGTTTGACAATTTAATCCAATATGTAATGCAACTTTAGCTCTCCCAAAAGATGATGAAGTACCAGCTGTTAGCCCACAGACAGTAGAAGGCATTATACTGACTGATACAACATCTACTTAGAAGGGAACATATTACCCAGCCCAGACATAATTAGAACATCCCTCAAACAAGAAAGAAGCAACAGAAAATGTGTCTAACAACAGACAAGTCAACAATGGAAGAAAACACATGACTGTAAAGAAGCAGTTTGCAATGCCAGAAAAAGATAATACAGCAGCAGAAAATTACAAAAAACTACCTAAGTGAAAAGACATCTTATTCTGTATGCTCCAGGCATAGGAATATCATAGTCATATGCATCCAAAATAACAAAAAATTGAGAAAAAAACGAGTTTAATTTAAATAAAGCAGTAGAACAAAACAAAAGATAAAAAAACAGCAACAAACTTTAAATAATAAAAAAAATTAAAATATTTCGACTCCATGCCTGGGAGCCTTTTTAAACAGAAAAAAAAATTGAAGGAAAAGAAATTTTTTTTAAATTAGCTAAAAAAATTAAAAAAAAATATTTTTTTTATCAAAAGATAAAAAAAACAGCAACAAACTTTAAATAATAAAAAAATTAAAATATTTTGACTCCATGTCTGGGGGAGCCTTTTTAAACAGAAAAAAAATTGAAGGAAAAGAATTTTTTTTAAATTAGCTCAGCTAAAAACAAAGGATAAGCAAACACAAAAAAAAGAACAATTAAAAAATTGTTTCTTTTCTTTTAATTTTGTTTCTGTTGAAAAAGGCTCTTGGACATGTAGTTGAAATATTCGGATTTTTATCATTTAAAGTTTTGCTGTTTTTGTATTAGCCTTTTAGAAATCATGCAAGACAAAAGACTAGATATGTACTACCAGACCAAATAAAATCAGTTTCCAGTCTAATGTTCCCAATCACCACTCAAAACAACAGACTCTCACAAACAGTCTGGACTGCTGAAAGAACACAAAGGCCCATTCTGCAATTATTTGTACACCAAAAATACATATAACAAAAACAACTCAGCATACTTGAGATGCAATGATAGTCAAATGTCAAGAGAATGTCCTATTACAGTTAATGAGGAAATGGAAACTAGCAGAGCAAACATTTTTGCATAAATTGTGAAGGAAACTGTTTTTTTTCTCAGTAGGAACCATTTTTGGAAACAAGTAAGAAACATTTTTGCATAAATTGTGAATGACTTCCAAGACTCCTTAGTATCTTCATTTTAATTACTCTTATTTAATGCTTGAATGACAGATTCTTATCAAGAAGAATACCCATGAACCAGACATACCAATCACTAGGTCTACTGAGAAAACTTGTGGTAAGATGATCTTTTGCTAGTTGAAGGCAAGCCTGAGAAATTGACAGCAAAATATATGTTCTGTTAGAATTTTAAGGTAATTGGGTAATTAAGGCAATGGTTTTGAATTGGATTGGGAATTGAATGAGGTAAGACCGCCGGTTTTCAGCATATTAAAGACTTCCATACACTTTTGTACATCCTAATTATGAGATTGTTTTATCCAATCTTCAAAATTTCAACATCACTAAAAATGTCCAGTTCCAGTTCCAAAATTTGTATAAGGGTATATGGACTATGTCAGCTATCAGATTTTTCAGTTTGAAAATATTGCCAGATTTCTGTTTATAGTTTGTCAGGATTAACTAAAATCCTGAAACATGATTTCTGTTCTTTCCTTACATTATCCTCTTTATTTACAGCTTAAAGTTTCACTCTGGAAAAGGGCTAGTTTAGAGAAGTGTTCACAGTATACAGCTTCTATGATCACAGTGCCCAGAATAATTATATCAAATTATGGCTTTGTGTTTCAATTGGCGAAAAGAAGAATAAAATGCATTCATAGGACTGAGACAAAAATTCAAAGATTATCCTTAAAAGACAGGACTTTTAAGATTTCTCCACAAATTCTGAACTTGGCCACTGATTTCCAGAAGAACCACAAATTGTAGTTAATTGAGCTTGGAAATAGACTTATCTTTAATTCCCACACAGACTACTGAGTTTTGCAGAAGACAGTCGTGGTTTTATAGATTGTAGACAGTTTTTGCCAGCCTTTTTGGAGGAAAAAAAAAAACGGAAATCAACATTCATTGAAACTTCCCAGTGCATGCAAGAGAAGAAGCCGCGTTGAGAAGAAGAGGCACCTGAAAATGGCAACTCAGCAGCAACTCTATAAGAAAATTAAAAATAAATTTTCTTGTGAATTATTATCGCTTCTAATCAGCAGTTATACCAAACCAATCCTGCTCAACTCATCCTCAGGGCTATACTGTGGTGTTCTCCTCTCCATAGTATAGTGCAGACGGTTTGATATCATTCTATTTTCCCTTCTTGCTTTAGTTTTTTTTTCTGTTTAAAGCTTTTTCCAATAGGCAATGTTTAGAAGTCCTCCAAAAAAAAATGTCCCCCCAGATCCCAAATCAGATTCCAGTGAATGTGCCATAGTGAAAGATACCCATCTTGGCTGGTCAAGCACACTTTCTCAAAGTTCAAATGATAGCTCCAATTCGGAGAATAGGACAATGATAAGTGTAGGGGCTAATGTAACCATAAATGATGATATTGGGTTTCAAGAAGTCCTCTCTAGAAGCTCTAAAAAAAGGAAAAAAATCTCCCCAATCAAAAGTATTTCCCCTCTCCCTGCCCAACATCCTCCCTCCAAAACTTAGGAATTTACCTTAAAATTACTCCTACTACCCCCTTTGAAATAAAAATGATTACTGCAATAAGAGTTGCAATTTTCAAATTGCTATAATCAATGTTCTCTCTTAATATTAACCGTGATGGATCTCTGCTAATAGCTGTAGAAGATCAGAAATCAGCAGATACAATAATTAACCTAAAATCCCTTCTGAATACCCCAATTATTGCATCTAATTGGAACCCAAAACAATCACCAACAAAAATAGTAGTTTATAATGTTCCCCAGAGATATCCACTCAGGAGTTAAAAGAAGGGATCTCAGATAGGGCTGGAAACACAATCCCAGTTGAGCCTAAATCCCAGAATGGCCTAAAAACTAGTAGATCCTTCTTATTCACACTGAAGGAAAAAATTAATATCCCAGAAAAATTATTCCTATTTGGGCAAATCAAACCACACAAGGAATACAAACCTAAGCCTATCCAGTGTCAGAAGTGTCTCAAACTGGGACACACAACAAACAAATGCAATGAAATTCTCCGAGAGTGTATTAATTGTAAAGCTTTCCATCCTAAAGAGTTGACAACTTGCAACAACACTCAGCCTACATGCATCAATTGCAAAGGCCCACATGAATCTACAAATAAATTATTATGCCCTGCATACAAGAAAAGAGCTCTAACACTCCAAATATCAACAGAGAAGGCCATCCCATACCCCTTTGCAGCAATGGAAGCAAATGCAGCCCAACAATACCAAATAAAGCCTGTAATGAAACCAACCAAAACCCCCAAGTCAAACGCCCCCAATGCATCAAGCACCCCATATAAAACACCATCTTCTAAGCCCCCTAGCTCAAATCCCTATCAGAAGGAATCACCAAGCCAACAAGCCTCCTTGTCCAGTGAGATGAGGTCAGCCTGGCCCCCCTCCCAAGAAGAAACAAACCAGAAACACTACCAGGAATTAACCCCTTAACCGACAAACAGGATGCACAACCAAAAATGCAATTCCCAAATATATGCTTATTCATTCTGAACTGTAATGCAGTTCAGGCCATGAACATACATCAACTACAGAAAACAAAAATCATTGCAGAATTGGCAAAAATCTACATCCCAGATGATATGCTCATTCAAGCAAAAAAAGATCTTGCTTTACTTTTAACAAAGCTGAACATTGATACACAGTCATATGAAGAATAAATCAACAACACAACATATATCAATACTCCAATGGAATGTAAGATCACTCACAGAAAATAAGCTAAATGAACTAATATCTTTTATGAATAATAATTCCATTAATATTGCTTGCCTCCAGGAAACTCATTTAACCCAAAATCAACAAATTAAGTCTCTGGGATATACTATCCTCAGAAAGGATAGATCTTCAGAGAGAAAAGGAGGTGGGGTAGCTTTATTAGTGAATAATAATATAAAATTTTGTGGCATCAATTTTCCAGATTTTGCCAATGATGTTGACGCAAATTGGTATCAGTGTTTGGCTGAATAATTTAAGAACCTACATAATAAGCTTTTATAACCCTAATGGCCAAACTACAGATGCCAAGGATTTCTTTAATTATATAAATAATTCTAATATGTTAAAAAATATTATTATTTGTGGAGATTTCAATGCCCACAGCCTTTTGTGGGGGAATAAACCAGCAAATAAAGCTGGTAAATTCATTGAGCATATGACTTCAAATAATAATGAATTAGCTGTTGCTACCCCTCCAAACCTGAATACATATTTCAACCCCAAAAGTGGCAGATTCTCCACAATTGACCTACAAATTATTTCATTAAATTTTTTGAATAAAATTTACATAAATAAAATTGATAGTCTATGTGCTGACCACTTTTCTATAGTTTGCTCCCTAAATGAACCTGCTGAAACTATATCTCATACCTGCAAATATATCAACACTAAAGCAAATTGGTCTATGTTCCAAAATAAGCTAAATGATGAAATTACAAGTTTCACCCAAATTTCATGCATTTCTAACACAACAGTTGACACACATGCTGAAGCCTTTACATCTTTACTAATAAATACAGCTAATCATGCTATCCCCAGGACAATACCTAAGAAAACTTTCCCTAAACAAATTCCTAAAGCATGGTGGACAAATGAGTGCCTAAATAAATGGAGAATAAAAAAGGCAGCTAGGACAGAATTCATAAAAAAAATCATCACCTACTACATATTTAAAAAAATTACAAGCAGAATCTAATCTTAAAAGGACTATAATAGATGCTAAACATAAATACTGGAATAATTTTGCAAATAATCTCTCCAGAGAAACACATGAGCCAATTATACACAAAGTTATAAGCCACATCTGTGGGAAAAAGACCTCCCCCGACCCACTCCTGTATGAGCTTATACATAATAATACCCATTATGACAATGATAATGAAAAAGCTAAGCTATTTGCAACTCTTTTTGTTATTAAGCTAACATCAAATAATCAAAGCAAACTGTCCCCAATTCCTATGAACCCAAGTTATCAACCACGCCCAGGATCCGAGTACATAACTAATCCATTCTCAATCCAGGAATTGAATAATGCAATACATCATATCAGGACCAAAACTAGCGGCAGCTATGACAATATACACCCTACATGGATAAAGAATCTCACACCTTCATACAAACAAGAACTGCTAAATTGTTATAATCACGATTGGGCATCTTCTATGTTCCCCAATATACGGAAATGTTCGTCCCTCCTACCAATCCTAAAGAAAAATAAACCCAAAGATAACCCTGAGTCTTATAGGCCCATAATGATTACTCCTGTGTTGGGGAAAATAATGGAGAAAATGATCTATCACAGACTTCTCTGGTTTGTTGGGAAAAATAATATGATCCCTCACACTCAAACTGGATTCAGGAAACACCACTCCTCAACAGATGCTTTCATTTTGCTAACAAATGCAATAAATGAATCTTTCTCAAAAAATAATGTCCTAGTTGCAGCTTTCCTAGATTTTGAAGGGGCATATGACAATGTGAACCACCAAATCCTTTTAAACAAACTTGCAAACCTTGGAGTACCCCCTAAGCTAGTATCTTTTATTAAATCCTTCATAGAAGTGCGAAGTTTCATTGTTTGTGTTGGTTCAGCCTCTTCACCCCAAAAGACAATAACCAAAGGCCTACCTCAGGGAGCAGTCCTCAGTTGCCTCCTATTTGCCCTATATCTCTGGGACATGAACCTACCCCACACAAATCTACAATATGCTGATGATCTGGTGCTATGGTCATCTGGCAACACCTTTCAGATAGCACAGTCAAATCTGCAAAAGTCACTTTTCCAGTTTGAAAAATTCTCTCAACATTCAGATTTACCCATTGCACCCACCAAGTCAAAAATAATCCAATTTCACCGGAAGCGAAACCATGTTAATGCAAAACTAACTCTAAATAAAACAACTATTCCAGAAGATAATCATATTAATTACCTAGGTGTCATGCTTGACCAAAACCTTAATTTCCACCTCCACATTTCAAACACAATAAAAAATGCTATAGAAAAACAAATATACTAAAAAGACTTCTTACCACACCCTGGGGCTGTAAGGAGAAAACCTTACTCCAGTTTTATAAATCGCATATAAGACCCCATATTGACTATGGGCTCATCGTCTATGGTGCATGTGCAAAGACCCAGATGCAAAAAATTGAAACAACACAAAATGATATAATACGTCTCATATTTGGTCTTAGGAAACCCACAAGCACCAAGTTTCTGCTTATGGAGAGTGGATTAACAACAATAAGGGAGAGACGTAGCTTTCTCTTGACAAAACATCTTACAAAAATTGAATCAAATAGCTCACACACACTACATAATTGGTTAAGAAATCCAGCTATGAATAGAGGCATTGCAGATGAGTATGCCAATATTCAGAAGAAGTTCCCCATACCAGCAAAGTCTATTGCACCTACTTTCCCCCGATCCCCCCCCCCATGGAATTGGTCAAGTCCCATAATAAATAATGACTTCTCAAAGTGGAATAAAGATTTAACCCCCATTGCTTTTGTCCAGAAAAAATTTGCAGAACTTAATACTATTACCTATAAAAATCACTTCCAAATATTTGTTGATGGGTCAAAAATGAATGAGAAGGTTGCAAGTGGTGTTTTCCTTCCTCACCTGAAAATTGCAATTGGCGAGAGATTATATAATAATTTATCTATAATGTCTGCTGAGTTAAATGCCATAATCATGGCATTAGAACACCTTAAGGAAAACCAACCTTTGATTGCAAATTCAAATAATATTATCATATATTCCGACTCTCTATCAAGCCTTGAGTTGCTGGCCTCAGCTCCTCAATATAAGTTGGACATTGACACTTATCATTGTCTCAGTATTATAGATAATCTTGCTTCAAGTGGCATAAAAACTTATTTTCAGTACATTCCTAGCCACTCTGGCATAAGTGGTAATCATCAAGTTGATGAAATAGCAAAAAATGCTATAAAAATTGACCAGCCAAGTGGGAGACCAATCCCAATTAGAGATATTTACCAATGGAGGCTATCAGATATTAATTTTAATAAGATTAATCCTATCTTTTCCCCCTTTCCCAATAAGAATCTTTCTAAAATTTATCATAGAATTCGTTCTGGAACAAATGGACTAAAAGTTTTTGTTTGAAAACTAGAAGTTCTTTATGGAAAGAGGACCCTCAGTTAAAAATTGTGAAAAATCGGGCAAAATGTGGCTTCGGATATGGAATGCGTGTGGCCGCCCCACTTCGGGTCATGTATTTAATATTAAAAAAAAACCAAATCTGAATTCAAATCTTACTTGCGAAGCGTCTGATATAAGGGTAAGGAATTTCCGAAAAGTCCTCGGCAATGGAGTGAAGTGTTGAATTCTAGTAAGCTAAACCTGACTGTTTTGTCCAGTTTAATTCCTGGTGATTCATGGGTTAGTCATTACTCGACAATTTTCAGTACAGTAAATTATGCAGTCTATTCCAGGTTTTGTAGATTGCTTGATTCAGTTATTCCGCGTAGACTACGCCAGAAAGATATTATCCCTATTAGTGCTGAGTCTGTTGTGAAAAGCATTAAAAAACTAAAATCTAAGTCTGTTGATTTGGATGGAATTTGTGTTGAACATTTAAGAATCGATTCTCCCGAGTTGATTAGCCATCTGCAACTACTTTTTCAGATGTGTGTTAGTAGCTCACTAGTGCCTGATTCTTTCCTGTGTGGTACTGTTACCTCTGTTCTGAAGCGAGGGAAGGATCCGCTTAATTGTGGATCCTACCGCCCTATCACTGTAGCGTGTAATTTAAGCAAACTATTTAAATATGTACTGCTCCCATTTATTCAAGATAAGGTGGATTATGACGCAAATCAGTTCGGTTTTAAGTCGCGTATAGGATGCCAGCATGCCCACCGTATACTTGCAAAGGTGTTACAAGAAGCACATCATTTAAAAACGGAAGTTCACTTTTGTGCGTTAGACCTATCTAAAGCTTTTGATACTGTTTGTCACTCTCAGATATGGTTTTCTCTGGCACGTTTGGGTGTGAATAGTTCAATTATTTGTGTACTTCGGTTTTGGTACCAGAATTCATTTATTCAGTTGAGGCAGGGTTCCTGGGCCTTTGGCAAAATCCCAGTTAGATCTGGGGTCCGTCAGGGTAGTGTGCTTTCACCTTATATTTTTAAAGCTTGTTTATTGAGTGTTCTTAATATGATACCGCTTTCTTACTCTTCAGGGTTGTCAAACGTCTCCTATATTGCATATGCTGATGATCTTCTGCTTGTTAGCAGGTCAAAGTTTACATTAATGAAGTCTGTGCTACTTGTATCGCGGCTGTATGGGGAAATCGGATTAAGCCTCAACACTGATAAATGCGAATATTTAGTGTTTAATTCAAAATCTTCAGCAATGCCGCTTGATTGCGGTGTATTTTCTGTAAAAAGTGTTGAATCTTTCCGATGGCTTGGGATCAATATTTGCAAATTGCTTACTTTATTTCGTTTCCGGGCATTGAGTGATATTAAAGATAAGCTGAAACTGGGGTACGCCAAAATTGTCCCCAACAGGGGAAGATATAACAGAAAAGCATTGGCTAAATTGTACTCGAGTTTTTGTGACCATGCAGTTTTGTTCCCAGCTGGCCTTCACATCCTGTTTCGGCCAGGGGATATTAGCGATATTAAAATTATGTATTTTAGATATTGCAAGTTTTTATTGTATCGACCTCGCAGATACAGTAATAGAAAGATGATGCGGATTTTTGGCGCTCCGGATATTGTAAATTGTTTTGTCAGACAAAGTAGCCGTCTTCAAGAGAACATTTATGCTACTTTGGGTGTTAACCACCCACTTATCCGGGTAGCCACAGTGCATTGAGTGTAATATTTATCTATTGTGTTGTTGTTAAATGTATCTTTGTGTTTTTTTTGTTTTGTTTTTTTTTTTGTTTATTTTTTTTTTCTCTCTTTTCTTGTGTTACTCCACTTCATTTTCTGTATAGTGGGTCAAAAATAAATTATTATTTATATAAGTCTTCTAATTCAAGTGGTTCAATTCCCCTGTCCCCTCTTTGCAGGCATTGTAATATGAATAATGAAACAATTGACCATTGTCTATTTGAATGTAATATGCTGACGTCTGCACAACATACCTTGCTTTGTAAACTGTTAAAATGCTTCAAACACCACAAAATCTCACTATCAGCCAAGAGCCTAGCCAACTATACATGCACACAGAGCACAGAAATCGATATCTATCATCTTATATTTGAACTCCTTGAGTCAAAAGATCTACTGAAAGATATCTGACAATATCTAATAAATAAGAGACGACCAAGCCAGTAGCTCTGTAGTCCACAGAGTGAAGCAAAAAGAAAAGGGCTAAATAGTATTAACTGAATAGCCCGCCTGCTGTGAATTAGAAGAAGAAATGGCAATGAAGCCTTGTTGCCCTCCGACCACAAGAGTCATATGAATAGCCAATGTTAAAAATGGACTGCATTGACAAATTGATGATTTCTCTGGCCCTATGAGTGCTTACCCCCCTCAAAAAAAAAAAAAAAAATCATGAGACAAATACTTCAAATCAGAGACTGGTAGTCCAGTTTCTGAAACAAGTAACTGGACAGCAGGTTTCAAATAAAAACCCTGAGTCTCATGAAATTTTGCAGTTCAGATACAAGACTGGCAATCAACATAATTTGGGTAAAAAAAAAAACTAGGCCTATTTTTCTTACCTTTTTCTGTCAGTTTTTTATATGTCAATGCACACACACAGTAGAGTGAATTTTATCATTAAATTCAATGTGTAAGTTTTACCTGATTATACCATAGGCTAGAAATAGCCTAGCAAGAAGTTCCACAGCAACAAGTGAATAAAAACTCAACTTCTCCAAGATAAGGTAAGAGTAGGCTTAGCCTAGTTGCAACTTTTCTGCAAAACTCCTGCATAAATCCATAGGCTAGTCTAGGCTGGCCTATTTCAAATCATGTTTCCCACAGAAGTTGCAGAGTGTGGGAAAATAAGGAACAGACCCACATGGAAAATTTTAAATGATGCTGGATTTAGAATACAATGAATTATGCTTCTACATAAAGATCAATGTAATTTCAAAGACATTCAAGAATAATGGCTGCCCTGGTGGGGGCAACCTTGTAAAGAACAAGCCACACTCAATAGTAACTAAAAATTTAACAACACATTTTATTTCTGGAATGCCACGTTTTATCTCTTAATCATTTTATATTGTTTCTGTGCTGAATGTTTTTTGATAACCTAAGCTAGACTGACTAAAATTTAGGACTTGATAAAGCAAAATTCCATTTTGTTATAGCCTAGGGCTATATGAGACCATTAAAGGGTGACTGAGGATAAATTGTCAAAAACGTGAACAAAACTACAAAAATCAATTATCTAAAAATATCTCTCTTTTTGTTCTAGGATATCTCTTTCTGAAGAGCTGCCATTCTTGACCTTGACCACTTCCTGGGTAACAGCCTAGGAGAGCAGTTCTCCAGATATAAACATTATAATAACAAGAGAATATTGCTATTGAGTTCCCTAATTGATGTTCTTTCCAAATATAATAATAGCTTGTTCACTACTCTGACAATGTACCCTATCCCCTGCTAATGGTCCCAGGTATAGCCTTAAGCTATACATAAAAATAATATGCTAGAATAATAAATTCTTACTTTGTAACATGTAGCTATTAAGTTACATGTAACATGTTTCTATTCATCTGATACTCATGTTTCCTTCTACTCTTAAACAAATTTTAAAATCATTTTTAAATAATGTATTATAATGGTCATTATGGGCCTTACTTCCCTTGGGGTCATTGTTACCAAGTGGGCTTAAATTGCATCACTCCAGCAGACTTGTCTTACAACATGTCACTGGGCCCTAATACAGTGACAAAAACTCACCTTAATCAACACTGACCACAACATATCTAGGATAGACCTTAGTTTTGCTCTGAAGTGCACATTAAGGTAATTAATGTATTAGTACTGAATTCTTACTCCCTGGAAGGAAACACTATAACATTCTGAAAACAACTTTAAACATTCTAAAACACATACTAATATCATTCCTTAAAGAGTACCAATAATGGAGTTGAACTAGAATGCTCATGCTGCTTGTCATAACCAGCCAATTCACATACACTACCAAAAATTGATATTGTGTGGTGGTGTCTACTCTAAACAGTTGTCTCTCATGACAACTGATTCAAACAGTTGTCATCTCAGTAACAGGGCAAAGCTAGAGATCTTTCCATTACTGACCTATGAATAAGGTAAACATACCACTTGATGCCTTTTTTTTATGCTCTTTCCAAATATAATAATTGTTCTGCTTGCATATTCAACTGTAAGCTCTTTATGGACCCTTGAACATGATACATTTTTTTCTAGTTTTTGGGTAGAGAAAAGGGTTAAGACATTGGTTTAAAACTTACTATTTGATTATCAATCTGTTTTGTTAAAGTTATATAATCCACAGGCATTGATTATTCATAATCCAATTGGATAAACAAAAGTTAAATTATTTTTGCCATGGTTAGTCAACACCATTCTTTTGAAATTAAAGACTGTGTCTTCTTAGTGTTGTTTTTGCAAAACTAACAATGACCTAACTGAAAAAGAAGAAGGCATAACATGGCAAAACTTTTTTTTTTATTCAATTGAATTATGAAAAATCAATGCCTATGGATTATATAACTTTAACAAAATAGATTTATAATCAAAGAGTAAGTTTGAAACCAATATTTGACCCTTTTTATTGCAATAAATATAGTAAAAAAATAGCATATTCAAGAATTCACAAAGGGCTTAAAATAGAATTTGTAAGTAAAGCAATTATTATATTTGGAAAGAAGATAGAAAAAATCATCAAGCAGTATGCTCACCTTATTCATAGGTCAGTAATGGAAAGATCTTGAAGTTTACTCTGTTGTTGAGATGGCAACTGTTTTAGTACTTCACACAAAAACGTAAGAAAAGATGCCTTCTGACTAGGAGAGTTATGGGATAGATGGAATTTAAGCCCACAGATATGACCAAGGGGATTATTCTTCTGTGGTTTAGAGTAGACACCACCGCCCAACATTAATGACATTAAGTGGTATGTTCACCTAATTCATAGTTGCTGAGATGGCAACTGTTTTAATACTTTATACAAAAATACAAAAAAAGGAGAGGGTTGTGACTGCATTTATGGTCCAGGGACATACCTTCCAACTAGGAGAGTGCTAGCATTGGTGCAATTGAAGCCTACTTGGTAACAGTGACCACAGACAGGTGCAATCAAGGGGATCATTCTTCTGTAGTTTAGAGTAGACACCACCACACAACATACATGACATCAAGTGTTAGGTTCACCTAATTCATCAGTCAGTACCATTAAAAATCAGAATTTTCCCCCAAATTAAATATTAATTTGCATTAGAAGCAAATTTTAGCCCCACCTCCCACAATGTAAAAATATATACCCTTAGTTGGGCACTTATGTATTATAGTGACCCCACACAAGCACTGGAGTTAGGCTAATCATAATGAAATATACAGATGTATGATGAAAATATAATACTTTAGTAACAAAATTAGGGAAACTTTAACAAAGAATTATGGAAAGCAGGCAAACCAGAACATGTTATACTAAATATCTAACCTAACCAAAATACCAACTCTGTATATTAAATATTTAATTAAAATATACCAATATTTATTTATTTATTAGTACCAAAATACAGCAAGCTTCTCACTATGTCTAAGCTAATTGTCTCCAAATGCAGACAGACAATTGGTTTTTTGCAGACAGATCAGATCGAACTTCTTGAGTGGGGTCACTATAAAACATAAGTGCCCTTACTTGTATATATGCACTGAACTCTCAACACATCATTGCTTTTGGTAAAATTCTACTTTAGCTACTTTTGGCTATCTTGGAAAGGGGTTGGGTTAGGAAAATGAAACTTTCAGGGATAGATTTACAAGCTAGAGTCTGTCCTGAGAAGGTATTTTGAAGTACCTACCTCCATTCCTTCTCCCTCTAGAGGGTCTTGAATTTTGCCTACATGACAGGTCTATCCCTATTGAAATTTTAACAAAACAACATTTTACCTTAATTTTCAGTTATCAGTTTCTTTGTCTCTGGCTTTAGTTCTGAAAATGCAATGCCAGTTATTAGAGTAGAATTTTAAGCCATATCAATATTTTTTTTGTAAATTTAGGAAATGTATTTGCATATCTTTAAAACCTTATAAGTTGGGATTGAGCAAAGTTGTGAAATTGAAAACAATTTTGTTGTACTTCATTTAAGCAGAAGATCTATTTTGCAAGTTTTCACTTTTATATCACACAGATTTTTAAAGGTCATCAAAGGGACCCTCTAGAGGGAAAAGGAATGGAGGTAGGTATTTCAAAATCCCTAGACATCAGGGGGTTGGTGTGGTAAAGTTCATTTCTAACACAAATAAATGTTATATTTGTATTCAGGATAAAATCCTGATTCTATAGATAGGCCCTACATAGGGTAAAAGACCTCTTTTTGGGAAAGACCACTTTTCTTTGGCATTCTGGAAAAATAGCAATGGGTTTTCGGACCACCTCTTTTTATTACAGCATGATGCAATGTGAGGGCAGTAACAGGAACCCATCTTCTTGGTCAAATTTTCACCAATAGTTTGTCAGCATAAATTAAAAATGCAGTCTCTGTTTTGAAAAGCATTTGAAAAGAAAAATTATATCTAATATTTGTCATTCATAAAATAAATATCAAGCAATAAAGTTACATTTCTAGAATCAGAAGAAAATTAGCTTTCTGTTAATATGTGAATAAAACTGAAACACTAAAAGGATATATACATCAAAATAGGATAATTGGTATTTCCAAAAAGAGGTCCCTGTAGGTAAGTCAATAAACTAATAATTTCAAGTATTTGATCTTAAATAATTTTAATAATAACCATATTGATGCATAGCTTAGATTTTTAGCTATTCATTAAAATATACAATTCTTCTCAATTCCTCTGTGGTAACAACATGTGAGGGTTTTAGTTTTACATACTTTTGCTCAATTGGATACTGGTCTTTTACCCTATATTTCTTTGCTAGCCTATCTTATTAGTGACTTAATTGGAAAATTTACTTTTGGAACTGGAAAATAATTTTGACAGATAAAGAAATTCATTAACAAAGAAATACCCTACAACATTTCAAGAGATGAAAAAATTGGACAAATATATTATATAGACCTAGAGCTATATCAGGGACCATTACAGGGGAGGGTACATCATTGTCAGAGCAGTATTTATCACTTTTGGAAAGAGCATCTACTGAGGAACAAAGTGACAGGCCACAATTCCTTTGTTAGGCTACTAGTGTTTCTTTCTGAAGAGCAGCTCTCCTTGGCCTAAACTGTTACCATAGGCCTATTATGAAATTAAAAAGCAAAATGTTTTTATTATGAAGGTAGGCTTAGGGTTGCCTTGGCCTATATATATATATATATATATATATATATATATATATATATATATATATATATATATATATATATATATATATATATATAATATATATATATATATATATATATATATATATATATATATATATATATATATATATATATATATATATATATATATTATATATATATATATATATATATATATATATATATATATATATATATATATATATATATATATATAATATATATATATATATATATATATATATATCTATATATATATATATATATATATATATATATATATATATATATATATATATATATATATATATATATATATATATATATATATATATATAATATATATATATATATATATATATATATATATATATATATATATATATATATATATATATATATATATATATATATATATATATATATATATATATATATATATATATATATATATATATATATATATATATATATATATATATATATATTAGGGTGGTCCTTATGCATATATCAAAAAAATATTTTTTGTTTTTCCTGCCTCCCACCATCCTAAACTATTCTTCTATGATAGAAAAAAAAGTGTCATTTATTTTTAGGATAACTTCATGTTTGGGGTATGCTCAAGGCACCCGAATTTTGATTATACTCGAATGTTATAGAAATCGGATGTATATAAAGAGAATCATTGGTTCAGGGCATATATTTATTAGTTAATTGTGTATTTATTGTGAATTCTAACACAAAACAGGTGTTATGTGTTATATAAAGAGATAACTGAAGGGATTCAGGGTAATATATTAATAATCAATTAGGTGTCTGTGCATTTTCTTGCAAATCTAGCAAATATATTTGTGTAAAACTACAGAAGTTTATGTCGCTATTTAAAATTAACTTCAACATTTACTTACTGAATCAATCAATGGTTTATTATTACATTTGATTAAATATTCTTGCACCAGACATCTTTAGTATTGTTTAGTTTTTATTTTCTCAGATAAAGATTGATTATAAATACATAGGATACCAAGCTGATAAGACAATATCAGGTGAATAACTGAATATATCAATTTACATTTAATGTTTGTTGTTATAACTGAAATTTTGTCATTTGTCAGATATAATAAATTCATATTTGAAATTGACTTGTTATTAATTTGCTATTAGAACAATACTATTTTTGATTCAATGTTGTCTGCTATGTAATTTTCTGACAGATTGGACAATTGTTAAAGTACACATAAAATGTTTTGTTTTACAGTCGGTCATGGCAATTTCCAAATCCACACGCAGTAAACAGGAAGTGTACCTGCTTGGTTCAGCTTTGGAAGATCTATATAGTTCAAAATTGCCATTGATTGGTGATGTTCTCAGGCTCTATGCCACAAAGCTGAAAGTAGCCAAGACTAAACATGAGGCAGCAGTATCAGTAATTAAGGACATTCAAATGTTCTGGGAGAAAGCCAGAATACCCATGCGCTGGAGTGATCATGCAGTTGCCCAACTTGAAGTTTTAGTGCAGAGATGGGAAGGGTTGAAGAAAAACAAAGCAAGAAGGATGGCAACTCAGGTAGCCAATGAGGAAGAATTCAAGGAAGCATTCAATGATCTCTTTGACGTAGCTCACCAGGAAGCGTTACAGCTCATCAAAATTGAGGAAGACAAGCAATTCTTGTTGGCCCAGCAGGAAAAAGGAAGGCGAGGGGTTATGGCAGGGGTTGACATGTCACTTACAAAAAAGGAGAAAGTACAGGAAAATAAACAAAAAAGCCAGTTTCACTTGAAGACGAAACAGCAACTTGACATAGCAAATCTGGATCAAACTGCATTGTTGGAGTCTTCTGATTTGTCTTCTAGTAATGATGATGCAGACATGGAAGCATTACAAAGAATCAGCAGTGAAGCCACCGAACAACCATGTACACCAAAACGAAAATGTGGAAGAACTAACATTTTAACTCCTGCACTCCTGTCATCCCTAGACCACACAAAGACAAGTGACAGGCAAGCAGTTCAGATCATTGCCCCAATAATTCAAGCAACAGGTCACAACGTTTCGGATTTCAGTATCAACAGACCATCTATAAGATGTTACCATCAGAAGCATCATGTCATACTTTCATCTCAGTTGAAGTCTGATTTCAATCCCCAGAAGCCAATGGTTCTTCACTGGGATGGAAAGCTTATGGAAGACCTCACTAGAGATGAAAAAGTTGACCAACTGCCAATAATTGTTTCTGGATCTGGAACAGAACAACTGCTTTGTATCCCAAAGCTGGATTCAGGTACTGGTAAAGCCATGGCAGATGCAATGATGGACACAGTGTCTGACTGGGGCATTGTAGACAGCATCAAGGCTCTCAGCTTTGATACAACATCAAGCAACACCAGCCAAATGAATGGTGCCTGTACTCTGTTTGACCAGCATCTTGGTAGAAGTGTTCTGCATCTTGCATGCAGACACCACATCCATGAATTAATGCTGGAAGAGGCATTCAGCATCACAATGGGACCTTCAAGTGGCCCAGACATCCAGCTGTTCAAACGGTTCAAAGCCTTTTGGCCAAACATTGTATATGCTGATTACAAGCCTGGTGTTGAGGTTCTGGTCATTGCTGCAGCTCTGGTTGAAGCCCTGGATGATATGAAGACCTTTCTGACTGATCAGCTGGGTATTTGTCACCAACGTGAAGACTACCGTGAGCTCCTTGAGCTTTCCCTGCTGTTCATTGGTGGCCTTCCGGCTCGTGGTGTGATGTTCAGGAAACCAGGAGCCCTTCATCGTGCTCGTTTCATGGCACAACTGATTTATGCATTGAAAATATACATGTTCAGAGATTCTGGCTTCAAGCTGACAGATCATGAAATCACTGGTCTGGGCAACTTCTGTGCTTTTGGTGTAGGAAGTTATGTTAAATTGTGGTTCCTTTCTCCTTTGCCAACAGCAGCACCAGCCAATGAATGGGCAGCTGTGGTATCTTAGCAAAGAACTGATAGGACTGGCATTTTTTTTACAGGGGTGTTGATGGAACTGAAAAAAGAGCAATGGTCAAAGCACTCTGCCATGAAGGAACAGAGGGCCCACCAAAGCGCATTACTGTGGGCAAAACTACAGTCACCAACAAGAATCTACAGGACTTTGTTACACACAATACAAGGAACTTCTTCCATATCCTTTCCATTCCAGATAGTTTCTTGTCTACAGATCCTGAGACCTGGGTGGATAATGAATCCTATGTGAAGGCTGAAGCAATCATCAGAGAACTACGAGTAGTGAATGACACAGCCGAACATGGAGTTGCCCTTATGCAGGACTACAATTTGCTACTAACAAAAAATGAAGACCAGATGCAATTTGCTCTGCAAGTAGTTAAAGAGCATCGCAAACGTTTTCCTGATTCTAACAAGTCAACAATCCTTCAAGGGCTAGCCACAACCTCTGACAGCCCAGGCCCAGCATGACTTTGTAGTGTGTAATTTTTTATCAATTACTGTAAGATATGTTTGATATTTGCTATGCCAGTGACATATTTTAACCAGTCATTATGATTGTTTTAACAAACTAATGATTGGATGAGTTTAGTATTGATTATATCTAATATGTCCTCATTAAATTTTGTTTGCTGAATGAATTTCCTAAGTGCATCCGAAATTACGTTAAACATTGTCCAAGCAGAAGTATAGTGATTGTATGCTAAACTTCACTTGAATTGAGCATACCCTAAATATTGACTAATTTGGAAAATTTTTTGCCCATGTTGTTAACTTTTGATGTAGACAAAAATGGCAGGGTGGGGGTTTATAATTCTGAAGTGAAAAAATAAGGACTACCCCAATATATATATATATATATATAGCCTAATAATCATTTCTGTCAGAAATGAATTTTACCCCCCCCCCCCTATATATATATACCATATATGTATAATTCATTTCTGACAAAAATTATTATTATATTTGCAAAGAGCATAAAAAAGGCATCAAGTGGTAAGTTAACTTTATTTGTAAGTCAATAATATGAATAACAAAAAATTTACCAGCCTTGGATCAAGGAAGGACCCAAAATAGATTATAAGGCCTACCAGATTGTTAAAGATCTTAATAGCCTACTGGTGTTAGGGGTAAAATTCTGCTTTAGCTACTTTTGGCTATCTTGGAAAAGGGCTAGTTTAGGAAAATGAATCATCCAGGATTGGTCTACAGGCTAAAGTGTGTCCTTGCTCTATAGGGTCCTCTCTTTCTTGCTCTATAGGGTCCTGACCTTTGATGACCTTTAAAAATGTTTGTTATAAAAGTGAAACCTTGAAAAATAAATCTTCTGCTTAAGTGAAATGCAACAAAATTATTTTTAGCTTCACCGCTTTGCTCAATCCCAATTCATAAGGTTCTAAAGATATACAAATAAGTTTGGTAAAATTCTACTTTAGCTGCTTTTGGCTACCTTGGAAAGGGGTTAGGTTAGGAAAATGGGTAAATATTTACCAAATCAAAATTATTGAGTTATGACTAAAGTGAATATACCACCTGATGCCTTTTTTTATGCTCTTTACAAATATAATAATCATTTTTGTTGGGAATGAATTTTAGCCCCCACCCCTATATACTAATTCAGGGTATATATTTGCACATTAGGGGGTGGGGGAAAGTTTAAACTTACCTCCTATTTACATCAGAAATAACATTACCCCTATCCCCCTAATGTGCAAACATATACCCTGAATTGGTATATATAGGGGTGGGGGCTAAAATTCATTTCTGACAAAAATGATTATTATATTTTTAAAGAGCATAAAAAAAGGCATTGAGTTGTATATTCACTTTAGTCATAACTCATTAATATGATTTGGTAAATATTTACCAGAAAATGAAACTTTCAGGGATGGGTCTAAAGGTTAAAGTATGTCCTGGGAAGGTATTTTGAAGTACCTACCTCCCCTCCTTCCCTCTCTAGAGGGTCCTGACCTTTAAAAATGTGTGTGTTATAAAAGTGAAACATTGCAAAATAGGTCTTCTGCATAAATAAAGTACAACAAAATTGTTTTCAGCTTCACAACTTTGCTCAATCCCAATTTATAAGGTTTTAAAGATATACAAATACATTTCCTAAATTTTGAAAAAAAAAAAACATTGATATGGCTTAAAATTCTACTCAAATAAGAGGAATTGTATTTTCAGAACTGAAGCCAGAGAAAAAGAAACCAGTCATGAAGGCAAATTTCAGGACCCTCTAGAGGGAGAAGGAGTAGAGGTAGGTACTTCAAAACATCTTCCCAGGACATACTTTAGCCTGTAGATCCATCCCTGAAAGTTTCATTTTTCTAACCTAACCTCTTTCTACAATTTTACCTCAGAACTAAAGCCAGAGAATAAGAAACTAATAACTGAAAAGTAAGGGAAAGAATTGTTTTGTCAAAATTTTAATAGGTATAGACCTGTCATGTAGGCAAATTTCAGGAACTGGTAAATATATACCAAATCATATTATTGAGTTAGGAATAAAGTGAATACACCATTTGATGCCTTTTTTATGCTGATTACAAATATAATAATCATTTCTATCAGAAATGAATTTCAGCCCCCCCCCTCCCCTATATATGCCAATTCAGGGTATATATTTCAGTAAATTTCTACCAAATCATATTATTGAGTTAGGAATAAAGTGAATATACCATTTGATGCCTTTTTTTATGCTGATTGCAAATATAATAATCATTTCTATCAGAAATGAATTTCAGCCCCCCCCCCCCCCTATATATGCCAATTCAGGGTTAGGTTGTAGAAATATATACCCTGAATTGGCATATATAGGGGGGGGGGGGGCTGAAATTCATTTCTGATAGAAATGATTACTATATTTGTAATCAGCATAAAAAAAGGCATCAAGTGGTATATTCACTTTATGTGTAAGTCAATAATATGATTTGGTAGAAATTTACCTATATTTCTACATTAGGGGGGGTGGGGGCAAATTTTGTTTCTGATGTAAATGGGAGGTAGGCTAAGTTTAAACTTTACCCCTACCCCCCACCCCTAATGTAGAAATTTATACCCTGAATTGGCATATATAGGGGGGGGGGAGGCTAAAATTCATTTCCAATAGAAATGATTATTATATTTGTAATCAGCATAAAAAAAAGCCATCAAATGGTGCATTCACTTTATTCCTAACTCAATAATATGATTTGGTATATATTTACCCAGGAACCTCTAGAGAGAGAAGGAGTGGAGGTAGGTAGGCTACTTCAAAATACCTTCCTAGGACATACTTTAGCCTGTAGATCAATCCTTGAAAGTTTCATTTTTTCCTAACCTAACCTCTTTCCAAGGTAAATATCTACCAAATCATATTATTGAGTTAGGAATGAAGTGAATACACCATTTGATGCCTTTTTTATGCTGATTACAAATATAATAAGCATTTCTATTGGAAATGAATTTCAGCCCCCCCCCCCCTATATATACCTAACCTAACTCAACCTAACCTAACTCAACCTAACCTAACCCTGAATTGGCATATATAGGGGGGGGGGAGGCTGAAATTCATTTCCAATAGAAATGCTTATTATATTTGTAATCAGCATAAAAAAAGGCATCAAATGGTGTATTCACTTTAGTCCTAACTCAATAATATGATTTGGTAGATACTTACCCTTTCCAAGATAGCCAAAAGAAGCTAAAGTAGAATTTTACCATGTTAGGGGATATAAAGACATATTCTTGGGCTCTAGGCCTACTCATGGGTGTAGATCCATTCTTGAAAGTTTCATTTACCCAGGCATAACTGAACAAGTTTCCCAGAAAGCAGAGAACCTTTAACTTATAAACTCTAAGAATTGCCTACAAAAGGGTGCTCAGTTTAATTGAATGTTTTTATGTTGTAGGCCTAAGAAAGACTTAGCCTACAAGACTACCATTTGGATAGTTTTGTGTAAAAACCTGTATAATAATCTTACATTAGGCTTCAGATCAAAATCTTTTCAAAATGGTGTATTTGGCACCATTTTTAAGTTACGCTAGTCCCAGATCAGCAATTCAAACAACAGGCGACCATCTTTAAAATATAGGTCGAATTTCAAGGGGTATTTCTTCCTTCAATGTTATGCCGAAGTGACATCTAATAAAGAAGAGATAGGGGAATATAGTCTAGACTCCGTTTGTTTGAAAATTGAAATTTTAAAGTGGATAATAACCGCACGCGTATAATCAACGCACAAAACTTTGATGACATGGGCGTAGGGAGGGGGGCAGCTGCCCCCCCCTGACCTTCAAATTTACATTAGATATGACTGAAAAAGCAGATGGTTGGAAAAGCAGTTGATAAAAGGTAGATGGTAGAAAGGTAGACACAATCGACTCCCCCCCCCCCCTAGACAATATGTTGCCTACGCCCATGTTTGATGGTATTGAGATATTTGTCTGGATTAAAACCACAGATAGTAAAAGCCTTCTTTCAATGAAACTTGTATTTCAAAAAAAATCAAGCATACAGCCGTAAGTATGTATTGTATGAAGACACTAAGTCCAATTTTTGACTTATGAAGCCTTCTCAAACAAACTGACAAGCGAGCCTCATACAAGAAACTGGTTTATGAGCATGTGAAGGAGATAGCCCCGGCCCGACCCATGAGGATGTCCGAACCTATGTCAAGTAAGTGAAGTCTCACCATTATCTGCTCAGATCATCGCTCTTTGCTTTCTTGAGTGCTAGGATTTTACAGCTCACTGCCAAATTGAATATTGAAGAAATCACTTTGATCCCATTTTTTTAAAGCAAATCAATGTGCTAAGATCTAAAATCTTTTGACAGAAAACGGTTTCAACAAAAATCTGAGGACTCTGATTTTACTTATTAGGCCGCTTTTGTTCGCAAACATCATTCTTCATTCTACTCTGATCAGTGTTTTGAGAGCTTTGATGAGATTGTCATGAAATAAAAACCGTTTTTGGACTCATCAAAACACTAAGATCTTGCGTTTTCTGCTCTTATTATCTGTTTTTCATTAAAGGTAAATATTTTCTATATACAAATATAAGCCGAAATGGGCGATCTGTGATCTGAATAAATTTTGGGAGTTCAAGTCCCGTCAGGCTTGAGCACACCTAGGGTTCTCAAACCCTCCATATTTAAAATTTGTATCTAAAGAAATGGGACAAAACTTTAGAAGCCCGGAAATTACACCAGCTGAGGGCTAGGATTTAAGCATAGGCCCGGGCCTAGGGGCATACAGTGGGGAGGGGTGCAAAACAAAACACTAAGCGATTTTCTTCTTAATAAAAACTGGACAAATGTCATTTATCGTCAAAGTGTCAAGTGCACTTTGCTACTCTGCTGTCTATTTGCAGAAAACTGATTTTAAAACAACACAGGAATTCTGTAGGCGCTTATAAACTGTCATGTGTTTCCCAAAAATTGCAGCTGAGAGCTCAGTATCACCTCTCTCTTGTATTACTTTTGGCTCATCACTCGTCAGTTGCCTTCTGTTCAGGGCTTCCACTATCCCCGAATTTTGGTGGGTTTCCCAGTAAATATCTGTATCTCCCCGAGAAAAATTGCTTAGGCCTAGGGACGCCAAAACGCTTGAGCCTAGAGTCGCCAAAGATTTTAATCCGGCCCTTACTGGCTGTCTAGATGATGGCTATATACAGTGAATATACATAATAAAAAATGCACATTATAGTACATAAAGTTTTGCGCCAATAACCCATGACGGATATACGAACAATTTTTTGTTTGTAGAGCAATAATAGACAGATATAACTTGAAAAAACTAATGTAACGATCTTTATAAATAACTTACTTATATCACTTAATCATTTCTACCTTCAACTGTATGCCAGAATGTGTTGCATTGGTTTTGTTGCGTACCTTCCTAATATGCTTGATTCAAAAAACACATGTTATCTACGTCTGCCTCTCTACTACCACCTTTACCTCTACTACTAATGTACAAACAAGCAGCCTTAGCCGAACGGAGCGAACGGAACTCTAGCCTATAGTAACCGAAAATTTCAAAAGTGTTTTTAAAAAAATCTACAAAGTGAGGAAAAATCGGCATTTGAAGCTGATTCAGGAATAGTTCCTACTATTTTGATTAATTCTAATGGTAAAAATCTATTACGAAAACAAGCTTCTGGCAATTTTGAAAAATAGCCCGATAACTAGAATCACCATAGCCAAAAATTATATACAGCTGAATTACAACCCCCCATCTTGAGCAACTCTTTCGCATGGAAAGCAGCGATGTGTCTATTTTTTTCGTCTCTGTCAGAGGGGCACTGAAAAATCGTAAACAGGTGATTAAGGGTTCATCTGAAAGGTGACTTTTTTTCTAGTGCTATTTTGTAAGTGACAAATAAAGCTAAAAATAAATGAAATTTTTGACAAAAACTGCACAAGATGACATGATACAAGGTCGTGTCTTGACAATATAATATAGCACACGTATGTTTTAAAAGCTGCTTTTCTAGGATATGATGTTATATTTGATTGATTCTATTTCCTAATTTGAAATTTTGTTATGCTCCTTAAACTATGATCAAACTCAGAGAATTGATTGAGTTTTGACTATATGCATTTCAAATAATTTTCATTTTAAAAGGCAGCTTGGGTGAAAGCGATGGCACTAAAGAAAGATACAATTTTTGACAAAAAAGTTTTTTTGTCAATATTGACAACGTGGCTCGCTCTTTACTATGTTACTGCTACGGCAAAGCCGAAGGCGTTTTCCTGTGTGATATATAATGGTTGCAACGAAATTTGTTTAAAGAGTGTGTTGGGCACACTGGCACATCGAGGGGGGACAACCACCCCCCCTCCAATTTCTGGTGCCCTATTTCTCTGTTTCTTTTTAATTCTTTTTTTTAGAAAAATTGTCAATTTGGTCAATTATTGGCACCTTTGTCACATTGCTCCCCCCTATATTTTGCTTATTGGCGCCCTTGTCACATTTGGCCGCCCCCTAAATTTTACTCTAGATCCTCCCCTGTTTGGGTAAAAGCTATAGCACTAAAATAAAATACAATTTTTTTATAGAAAGTGCATTTTTTGGTAGAGTAGTCATTATTAACAACGTGGTTGAGTCACTGAGTAAATGGCTCTACAGCTTTGAAGTGCCACAGGTCATGGTATCGAAAGAGAGTGTTAAGAAGAATAAAGAGATAATTTATAATTAAAGATGGAACCCACTGCGGCATTCATGTCATACTATAAGTCTTGATCCGTATACTGTAGAGCCGTTTTTCAAGATGCTAATGTGGGATGGTCGTATAATTTCAAAGACAGTAATACGTGATATTCATTTGAATATGCGCAGTGTCGTTAAATAAAACTTCAAATAGGGATATAATCCTTTTAATAGACAGTGATAACTTTGACAAACAGTGATAAATTTCACAAAAATACTAGATATTTCGGTCACAAATGCAGTGACCGCCATCTGTAGTAAAACTAAACTAAAACAATTAAATACAATAATTTATGTACGAAATAGAATAAAACGAAATAAGGTTTAATAATCTAATTCTTTTCAAAGCAAAAGCGGAAACTAGTCTTTTTGACCTTTTTGGATCCAGTACATTACCGTTGAATGAACTAAAACTGTGTTGTTTAATGTACCTCCCTGCTTAATAGTGAAGAAGGCTAGGAACAAGTAAAGATGAAAAGGTGATGTAGAGTAACGAAAAGATTGATCAGGTGGACTGCTTCACTTACCTCGGTAGTATTATTAGTAAAGACAATGGGAGGTGTGAATATGTTAAAAGTAGAATAGCCAAGGCTCAGGGTGTTTTTTCACAGTTAAAAAAAAGTTTGGAAGAATAGAAAGATGAGTCTGCAAACCAAGATTAGAATATTGGAAGCTACAGTGATAACAATAGTCAAATATGGTTGTGAAGCATAGTGGCTCCGAAAAGCGGATGAAGATTTGCTAGATATTTTCCAGAGAAGTTGCCTACGGATTGTTCTGGGTACCCGGCTGACTGACTTATTTCAAACAATAGGCTGTAAGAAAAATATGGTTCAATTCCACTTTCTAGGACTAAAATGAGAAAAAGGTTGAGATGGCTAAGGCAGGTTCTGCGGATGATGGATGACAGATTGCCAAAGATTTTCCTTTTCGGCCAACCGTCTGGAGCTAAACGGAAAGTAGGTCGTCCGCGTTTGGGGTGGGAAGATGTTATAAAGAAAGATTTAACGAAAATAGGAACTTCTTGGGATGGTGTAAAGAGTGTACGTAGGACTCGAGGTTTTGGTGATGTGGTGAGCTGTTAGTAGTAGTAGTAGAAGATTATACATCCTATTGCGGCTTATAATGCAAAAATGACCTCTTTTTTTCTCCACTGCTAGCAGGGCACTGGAAAATCATAGAGAGCTGTTTAAGGGCTCATTTGAAAGGAAATTTCTATATTTTGGCAGTTAGTAATTAATTAACATAATACTTAAATAAAATACAATTTTTTACAAAAAATGCAACTTCTTATGCAAACTAATTTATTGGGTATGATGTCATATGTGAGTAATGCTCCTGCCTGCCTGAAAGTTGTAAACCAAAACTTTCTAACAATGACATAGATAGAGTAGAAAATTTATGGCAGATAGTTCTTATACATAAAAAGGGAAACTATAAATTGAAAACAAAACAATAAATAGGGGATAAAATGTGAACTAAGTTAGAAGGAACCAAGAAATTCTTTTAATATAAACTTTGGGCATATTATAAAGAAAAAAAATGTTATTGATGTGTTTCCTTTATATGTGGTCATGCACAAGAATGATACTGCAAGTTAAGGAGGTATTTAAGATCATTTTAAAGTAGTTTTCAGAAGTTTGTAGGGTTTCTCTTTGAAACTTATAAACCCCAAGAAATTACCAACAGTTTGTTGATTTCGTTTTCCCCCAAATTTGATTTCTTAGGAACGATAAACCAACTATGAATGAGAACTAAGCATAAAAATCAATCATGAAACCCACAAAATTGGGAAACTTTTGTACTTCCCAAATTTGGGAATAGCCTAGGGCTGTATCGATCTTAATATGGGGAGTTTAAATTATAATGGCTGTGATTATATCTTTCATTTTTTTCTCTCTTATTTCACCCCATCAATTACAAATTTATTCTACAGAAAATGTAGCTTGGTTTTGTACCCTTACAAAGTGAGTGGTTTTTATTGACAGGCCGGAATGAAGTTTGAGCGCACTCGACTACAATAAGCTATGTATGATGCAGGACCTTAGATCATTTTCATAACCTAAATCTAGGAAAACTGTACCTACCCATGTAATAACGGTGATCGGCATTTACCCCCCCCCCTCGAGAATAGCCTGGAGATAGCCATTCGGATCATCACAATTCCCTTTTGGAGCCCAAAAATGCTTCTGGCGTTTATAACAATTTTTCAGGTGTTAATTTTAATACTAATCCCCAGGGAATTTTAGTCTTCTTTTTATAGGCTGAAAGTGAATGGAGACCAGCCAGCCACAAGGAGTGGATTCTCGGGTATATGCCCGATGGAAAATGTATGCAAATTTTAAAGATTAAGTGTCCATTCATCTGTTCTTGTGATTCGCAGCTAAAAACATTAAATATTTGGAACTTTCAATCTGGAAACGCCAAAAAACGGCTAAATGGTTTGTATACCATGAGAATACGTATTTGGGCCATAATACTTCAAGAACAGAATTATATGCACTGGAAATATGACGTCTAGATGACGTCAGGATTTGCAAAGATGTAATTGCACAAATCAGGTCATGTATTCAAGCTATTTATAAAAAACAGAAATTGCATAATATTTTTATACATTTTATTGCATAGATATTATGTCTGCATAAGCATAAATTTATTTGTTATAAGTTCTACTGTTGAGCATATATACATAAATACTTCTAAGAATTGCTTTATATAGTCTACTGTTGACACAAACAACCTTAAAAAATTGGACTATGCAGATTTTTATTAAGACATTAACTGGTAAGAGTGTTACGCTTGAAGTCGAACCGTCAGACACAATAGGAATCGTCAAAGCCAAGATTCAAGGCAAGGAGGGCATTCTGCCTAACCAGCGACGTCTTATTTTTGCTGGAAAGCAGGTTGAAGATGGCCGTACTCTCTCTGATTATAATATACAGAAGGAATCAACGCTTCACCTTGTACTTCGGTTGAGAGGTGGTATGCAAATTTTTGTCAAGACCCTTACTGGAAAAACCATTACTCTTGAAGTTGAGCCATCAGACTTCATAGAAAATGTGAAGGCAAAAATTCACGATAAAATCACCATAGAAAATGTGAAGGCGAAAATTCACGATAAAGAGGGAGTTCCGCCTGACCAGCAACGTCTTATTTTTGCTGGAAAGCAGCTTGAAGATGGCCGTACTCTCTCTGATTATAACATACAGAAGGAATCGACGCTTCACCTTGTACTTCGTTTGAGAGGTGGTATGCAAATTTTTGTCAAGACCCTTACTGGAAAAACCATCACTCTTGAAGCTGAGCCATCAGACACCATAGAAAATGTGAAGGCGAAAATTCACGATAAAGAGGGTATTCCGCCTGACCAGCAACGTCTTATTTTTGCTGGAAAGCACCTTGAAGATGGCCGTACTCTCTCTGATTATAACATACAGAAGGAATCGACGCTTCACCTTGTACTTCGTTTGAGAGGGGGTATGCAAATTTTTGTCAAGACCCTTACTGGAAAAACCATCACTCTTGAAGCTGAGCCATCAGACACCATAGAAAATGTGAAGGCGAAAATTCACGATAAAGAGGGTATTCCGCCTGACCAGCAACGTCTTATTTTTGCTGGAAAGCACCTTGAAGATGGCCGTACTCTCTCTGATTATAACATACAGAAGGAATCGACGCTTCACCTTGTACTTCGTTTGAGAGGGGGTATGCAAATTTTTGTCAAGACCCTTACTGGAAAAACCATCACTCTTGAAGCTGGGCCATCAGACACTATAGAAGATGTGAAGGCGAAAATTCACGATAAAGAGGGTATTCCGCCTGACCAGCAACGTCTTAGTTTTGCTGGAAACCAGCTTGAAGATGACCGTACTCTCTCTGATTATAACATACAGAAGGAATCGACGCTTCACCTTGTACTTCGTTTGAGAGGGGGTATGCAAATTTTTGTCAAGACCCTTACTGGAAAAACCATCACTCTTGAAGCTGAGCCATCAGACACCATAGAAAATGTGAAGGCGAAAATTCACGATAAAGAGGGTATTCCGCCTGACCAGCAACGTCTTATTTTTGCTGGAAAGCACCTTGAAGATGGCCGTACTCTCTCTCATTATAACATACAGAAGGAATCGACGCTTCACCTTGTACTTCGTTTGAGAGGGGGTATGCAAATTTTTGTCAAGACCCTTACTGGAAAAAACATCACTCTTGAAGCTGAGCCATCAGACACCATAGAAAATGTGAAGGTGAACGTTCACGATAAAGAGGGCATTCCGCCTGACCACCAACGTCTTATTTTTGCTGGAAAGCAGCTTGAAGATGGTCGTACTCTCTCTGATTATAACATACAGAAGGAATCAACGCTTCACCTTGTACTTCGTTTGAGAGGTGGTATGCAAATTTTTGTCAAGACCCTTACTGGAAAAACCATCACTCTTGAAGCTGAGCCATCAGACACCATAGAAAATGTGAAGGCGAAAATTCACGATAAAGAGGGCATTCCGCCTGACCAGCAACGTATTTTTTTTGCTGGAAAGCAGCTTGAAGATGGCCGTACTCTCTCTGATTATAACATACAGAAGGAATCAACGCTTCACCTTGTACTTCGTTTAAGAGGTGGTATGCAAATTTTTGTCAAGACCCTTACTGGAAAAACCATCACTCTTGAAGCTGAGCCATCAGACACCATAGAAAATGTGAAGGCGAAAATTCACGATAAAGAAGGCATTCCGCCTGACCAGCAACGTCTTATTTTTGCTGGAAAGCAGCTTGAAGATGACTGTACTCTCTCTGATTATAACATACAGAAGGAATCAACGCTTCACCTTGTACTTCGGTTGAGAGGTGGTATGCAAATTTTTGTCAAGACCCTTACTGGAAAAACCATTACTCTTGAAGCTGAGCCATCAGACACCATAGAAAATGTGAAGGCAAAAATTCACGATAAGGAGGGTATTCCGCCTGACCAGCAACGTCTTATTTTTGCTGGAAAGCAGCTTGAAGATGGCCGTACTCTCTCTGGTTATAACATACAGAAGGGATCAACGCTTCACCTTGTGCTTCGTTTGAGAGGTGGTATGCAAATTTTTGTCAAGACCCTTACTGGAAAAACCATCACTCTTGAAGTTGAGCCATCAGACTTCATAGAAAATGTGAAGGCAAAAATTCACGATAAAATCACCATAGAAAATGTGAAGGCGAAAATTCACGATAAACAGGGAGTTCCGCCTGACCAGCAACGTCTTATTTTTGCTGGAAAGGAGCTTGAAGATGGCCGTACTCTCTCTGATTATTACATACAGAAGGAATCAACACTTCAGCTTGTTCTTTGGTTGAGAGGTGGTATGCAAATTTTTGTCAAGACCCTTACTGGAAAAACCATCACTCTTGAAGCTGAGCCATCAGACACCATAGAAAATGTGAAGGTGAAAATTCACGATAAAGAGGGCATTCCGCCTGACCAGCAACGTCTTATTTTTGCTGGAAAGCAGCTTGAAGATGGCCGTACTCTCTCTGATTATAACATACAGAAGGAATCAACGCTTCACCTTGTACTTCGTTTAAGAGGTGGTATGCAAATTTTTGTCAAGACCCTTACTGGAAAAACCATCACTCTTGAAGCTGAGCCATCAGACACCATAGAAAATGTGAAGGCGAAAATTCACGATAAAGAGGGCATTCCGCCTGACCAGCAACGTCTTATTTTTGCTGGAAAGCAGCTTGAAGATGGTCGTACTCTCTCTGATTATAACATACAGATGGAATCAACGCTTCACCTTGTACTTCGTTTGAGAGGTGGTATGCAAATTTTGTCAAGACCCTTACTGGAAAAACCATCACTCTTGAAGCTGAGCCATCAGACACCATAGAAAATGTGAAGGCGAAAATTCACGATAAAGAGGGCATTCCGCCTGACCAGCAACGTCTTTTTTTTGCTGGAAAGCAGCTTGAAGATGGCCGTACTCTCTCTGATTATAACATACAGAAGGAATCAACGCTTCACCTTGTACTTCGTTTGAGAGGTGGTATGCAAATTTTTGTCAAGACCCTTACTGGAAAAACCATCACTCTTGAAGCTGAGCCATCAGACACCATAGAAAATGTGAAGGCGAAAATTCACGATAAAGAAGGCATTCCGCCTGACCAGCAACGTCTTATTTTTGCTGGAATGCAGCTTGAAGATGACTGTACTCTCTCTGATTATAACATACAGAAGGAATCAACGCTTCACCTTGTACTTCGTTTGAGAGGTGGTATGCAAATTTTTGTCAAGACCCTTACTGGAAAAACCATTACTCTTGAAGCTGAGCCATCAGACACCATAGAAAATGTGAAGGCAAAAATTCACGATAAAGAGGGTATTCCGCCTGACCAGCAACGTCTTATTTTTGCTGGAAAGCAGCTTGAAGATGGCCGTACTCTCTCTGGTTATAACATACAGAAGGAATCAACGCTTCACCTTGTACTTCGTTTGAGAGGTGGTATGCAAATTTTTGTCAAGACCCTTACTGGAAAAACCATCATTCTTGAAGCTGAGCCATCAGACACAATAGAAAATGTAAAGGCGAAAATTCACGATAAAGAGGGCATTCCGCCTGACCAGCAACGTCTTATTTTTGCTGGAAAGCAGCTTGAAGATGGTCGTACTCTCTCTGATTATAACATACAGAAGGAATCAACGCTTCACCTTGTACTTCGTTTGAGAGGTGGTATGCAAATTTTTGTCAAGACCCCTTACTGGAAAAACCATCACTCTTGAAGCTGAGCCATCAGACACCATAGAAAATGTGAAGGCGGAAATTCACGATAAAGAGGGCATTCCGCCTGACCAGCAACGTCTTATTTTTGCTGGAAAGCAGCTTGAAGATGGCCGTACTCTCTCTGATTATAACATACAGAAGGAATCAACGCTTCACCTTGTACTTCGTTTGAGAGGTGGTATGCAAATTTTTGTCAAGACCCTTACTGGAAAAACCATCACTTTTGGAGCTGCGCTGTAAGTTGCACCGAACAGATAAGGCAATTATGTCACTGAGCTGATTATTTCCAGATTCATCCATTGACTAATGACCTAGCCAGAATTAAGATAACGTTTTGAATTTTTTTCAGAGAATGGTCCAAGATTGATTAAAAAATTTTTCCTAATTTTGTATTTTTTTCCCCACTCTTTTTTGAACAATAATAATAATAATAATTTATTTTTAACTCTCTAAAGTAACAAAAGCGAAGTATAAATAGAAGAAAAAACAAACAAAAATGCATACAAAGCGCCTAATTACTCAGTGATACAGAATAAAACACTAAATACACAGTAAAAGCATAGTAAATACACAGTTAAAACATGAAATTAATGAAGGAAGCGGACAAACCCATGATGAGCTGGGAGAGCCTTTACTGCCTAGCGGAGTTTGTCAGCAAGCCCAACTAGCTTTTCAATTATATCTGGAAGCCCAAAAACTGAGACAAATGTATTCTTCAAACAAAAAAAAATCTAGTAAAAATTAAAAAAAATATAAATTTACTTCTACTACTACTAACAACTCGCCGCAGCATCAAGCCACTTGATCAGAGAATAGTTCAAGCTGGATCAAAATGGAAAAACTTCCCTAATTTTGCATTTTTGTTTTCCCACGCTTTTTCAGTGCATTCTTCAAATAAAAAAATGTAGTGGAAATTTCAAAAATTCAAATTTACTACTACTGTTAACAACTCACCGCAGCACCAAGCCGCCTGATCAAAGAGTGGCCCAAGCTTGATCAAAAAAGGAAACAATCCCCTAATTTTGCTTTTATTTTTCAAGCTTTTTTAATGTATGCTTCAAATAAAAAAATGTTGCGGAAAATTCAAAAATTTAAATGTACTACCACTCCTAACAACTCACCGCAGACCATGTCAACTGATCAGAGAATCAAGTTTGATCAAAAATGAAAAAAAGTCTCCCTAATTTTGCTTTTTTTCACACCTTTTCAATGCATTCTTCAAATAAAAAAATGTAGCGGAAATGCAAAAAATTTAAATTTACTACTACTACTAAAAACTCACCGCAGCATCAAGTCGCCTGATAGAGGATGGTCCTATCTTGATTATAAAAATTTAAAAGTTTCCCTAATTTTTTTTTTTACACGCTTTTTCAAAGTATTCTTCAAATAAAAAATTTGGCTGAAATTTAAATAATACAAACTTACTACTATTACTAAAAACTCACCGCAGCACAAAGCCACCTGGTAAGAGAATGGTCCAAGTTTGATCAAAATTGTAAAAGTATTTCCCTACTACTACTACTACTAATACTACTACTACTACTACTACTACTACTACTACTACTAATACTACTACTACTACTACTACTACTACTAATACTACTACTACTACTACTACTAAAAAGTGGCCGCAGCACTAAGATTCCTGATAAGAGAATAATGGTCCAAGCTTTATTAAAAAATGGAAAAGTCTCCCTAATTTTGCTTTTTTTTACACACTTTTTCGTTGTATTCTTCAAATAAAAAAAATAAATAAAAAATTTCACGCTTTTCCAATGTATGCTTCATATAAAAAATGTAGCAGAAATTTCAAAAATTTAAATTTACTATTACTACCAAATCTGGCCGCAGCACCAAGCCGCCTGATAAGAGAATGGTCCAAGCTTGATTAAAAAATGGAAAAGTTTCCCAAATTTTGCTTGTATTTGCACACGCCTTTTTAATGTATTCTTAAAATAAAAAAATAGCTGAAATTTTAAAAATACAAATTTACTACTACTACTAAAAACTCACCGCAGCACCAAGCCGCCTGGTACGAGAATGGCCCAAGTTTGATCAAAAATAAAAAAAATTTGCCTAATTTTTTTTCACGCTTTTTCAATGCATTCTTAAATAAAAAAGTGCAGCGGAAATTTCAAAAATCTAAATTTACTACTACTACTAAAAACTCGCCACAGCACCAAGCCGCCTGATAAGAGAATGGTCCAAGCTTGATTAAAAAATGGAAAAGTTTCCCGAATTTTGTATATTTTTTTTACACGCTTTTTCAATGTATTCTTCAATTAAAAAAATTTAGCTGAAATTTAAAAAAAACATATTTACTTTATTACTACTACTAAAAACACACTGTAGCACCAAGCCATTTGAGGCCAACACAGTTACGCACACTTCGTTGCCTCCATTACAATCTATTCAAAAATATATATTTAACAGTGATAAAGCAGATTCTCAGCTATTGAATGGTGGCGGGATTGTTGTCAATGTTGCAACATCACAACTGCAGCACCACAGAAAAATAAGTTGCCAAAAACTTTCACATGGAGCATAAACCTCCAGCAGTTGGGATAAAAGAATTATTTGGACAAAGAGCGTGTTTAATCGAAGCTGAAAACACACAGAGCTTGAAAAACACCCAATTTTTCGCCATTTGGTGTACATTTCTGAACGCCACGCCTATCGTAAAATTCCGCCACTCTTGGCACAGTTTCCACCACGCCTGGCACAGTTCTCGCCACGCTTGACGCAGCTTCCACCCCGTTTGGCACAGTTTCAGCCACGCTTGGCACACTTCTGTCAAACCTTACTTCCTACCGGGTGTTGTGGCTGGGGGAGGTGCCACGACTGGGGCTTTGCCCACTTTGTTCAAAATGTTTTCTTTCATTCGGCCCTTTTTGCATATATTTGAGTCGAGAGGGAGGGCTGTAATTAATGTTTCCCCGGGTGCCACCAGCCCTAGGAACGGCAAGGAACTGCTGACCCGCATCCGAATGCTTCAAAATCTGAAATTAAAAGTGGTTCCACATTTTATGTCCACATTTATGTTTTGATCATAGTAGCTAGTTAAAATAATGCCCAAGCCCCATCATAGTCACACCAGTTGATAGAAGGCTAATATCTGTGAATATTTTTAAATTCACACAAAGTAGGGAAACAAAACAATAAATAGGGGATAAAATGTGAACTAAGCTAGAAGGGACCAAGAAAGTCTTTTTAATATAAAGTTTGGGCATGTTATAAAGAAAAGAAAATGTTATTGATGTGTTTCCTTTATATGTGGTCATGCACAAAAATGATACTGCAAGATAAGGAGGTATTTAAGATCATTTTAAAGTAGTTTTCAGAAGTTTGTAGGGTTTCTCTTTGAAACTTATATACCCCAAGGGATTACCAACAGTTTGTTGATTTTGTTTTTCCCCAAATTTGATTTCTTAGGAACGATAAACCAACTATGAATGAGAACCACAGTTCATATAATTATCCAGTATGATCATTCTCTATCTCAGCCATTATAAAAACCCGGACCGGGGTGCGAGTGCTCCGGAGAATGTTTTTGCAGATATAAACATAGGCGAAGTCAGATTAGCGGGAATGCAGGTTAGTCTGTTTCCGATTGTTTCCATCAAAGTGCATTGAAACAATCGGAAACAGACTAACCCGCATTCCCGCTAATGCAGAAATAAGTGGGAGGAGCTTTTTGTTCGCACCGAGAACGAAGACCAGAAATGATCTGCGATAAGCTTACTGGTATATTCTGTCTACTGTGATGAGAACTAAGCATAAAAATCAATCATGAAACCCACAAATTGGGAAACTTTTGTACTTTCTCAAATTTGGGAATAGCCTAGGGCTGTATCGGTCTTAATATGGGGAGTTTAAATTATAATGGCTGTGATTATATCTTTCATTTTTTTTTCGTTTGAGAGGTGGTATGCAAATTTTTGTCAAGACCCTTACTGGAAAAACCATTACTCTTGAAGCTGAGCCATCAGACACCATATAAAATGTGAAGGCAAAAATTCACGATAAAGAAGGCATTCCGCCTGACGTCTTATTTTTGCTGGAAAGCAACTTGAAGATTGCCGTACTCTCTCTGATTATAGCATACAAAAGGAATCAACGCTTCACCTTGTCCTTCGCTTAAGAGGTGGTATGCAAATTTTTGTCAGGGACTTCGCTGGGCCCTTATTCCACTACATTACTGTTGAAGTTGAGCCATCAGACACTATAGAAAACCTGAAGGCAAAAATTCAAGATCAGGAGGGCATTCTGTCTGACCGGCAGCGTCTTAGTTGGGGTGGAAAGCCATTTGAAGATGGCTGTACTCTCTCTGATTATAACATACAGAAGGAATCAACGATTAACCTTTTCCTTCGTTGGACACACAATTAAAACATGAAGGCCAAAATTCAAGATAAAGAAGGCATTCCGCCTGACCAGCAATGACCTATTTTTTTTGGAAAGCAGCTTGAAGATGGCCCTACCCTCTCTGATTACAGCATACACAAGGAAACAACTCTTATCATTGTCCTTAAAGACCCTTTTGTATTAAGAAATCAGTCTACTTTCATTCAGGGGTGCCATTGGGGGGGGGGGAAGGGGCAGGGGTGGGCCATTGCCCACCCTAATTTTTCTGGGGGGCCCAAGCTTCCTCCCAAAAAGGCCTTTTTTTTTCTTTTACAAAATATACAGGAACAAAATTACAATTAGCAATTAGTCAAAATTTTGAAACTGCTGCATTTATATGTAGATTAACTTAGATAATAGTGAGATTAATAGTGCAATTCGGTCGTGCAAGGGTTGAAGTGACAGATCAGTTTGTGATTTTATTGATTCAACATCTTTCTTATGTGCTATCATGAGCAGTGTTTCTACTTCTACTTATTTTGGTAGTAGAATACTTATTTTTGGACTATTCTAATTCCAAATATTAAATCTACTTGTCTACTTACTTTCTACTTATTTTTGGAGGCTTAAGTTTTCGTGCCGTCCAAGTATTTTGGTTTTGATTCCGTTGAATTGTAATCCTATAATGTCTTATAGAATGGAAGGGTGCAATTGTTTTTAGAAGCGGCATCTTTGTCGGGAGCGGAATCTTTGTCGGGAGCAGCAAAAAGGAAATTCGGGAAATTATAAAGATCACTTTAAATGAATGAATTTCTTTAAAACCGTAAGACCATCCACATATAACCCATGCATTATTCGCCCAGTTCGCCAGTTTACTATCTAATATCAGCAGCTGAAGAGCCATTGAGAATTCATTAGTTTGTCAGGAGCTCAAAAGCGTAAATTGGCAGCATTGAAGAAGGAGAAAGAAGCAGAAAAGCAAGTTTCTCTGAACAGATGAATTAAGAAGCAAAAGCCAAGTGAACCGGCTCGGCAAGTAAGTAACCTACAGTATTTGTGTTTTATTAAGTCGTTTCTTTTTTTTGCGATCTGGTGGACCGAAGTTACTATTCTGAACCGCGCTGGGTAGTTTATAGGGTGTTAAGGGGATGCGGTACCTTAAATGTTCACCCTACCTCGCCCATTATAGACTTTTTTAGTTTGTCTGGCCAAACTATTTAGAATTGATTGGGCAGTCTTGCCCTGGCTTGTAGAGCTTGGATAAGAAATTCGAATAATCGACACAAAACTAAAAGCCGACACCTACTTTCCCGAAAATCTTAGAAAAACCACATAACTTCTCGCAGTTTGTCCCGGAGATAGAGATGTTCAGTTTTAATGAAACATATATCATCGGAAAGCCTATTTTTTATTTTTTCTATTAATCGGAGTAAATTTTCTTCTTAAAGTTCAGGAAAGGACAGTCCCTCAAAATGTACCAGCATACCTGCTAGGAAAACGCCGAAAATCACCAGAAAGGAATTATCAGTTGACCAGCTTGGTCCCTTTGGGAACTCCCTATGGCGCTAAAAAAAGCTAATTCAGAAGTTAGGTAGCCTCTTTTACTTTCTAGTTTTCTTCTTAGATCTTTCCTTTTTTTCTGTCATTTAATTCTTCTTTAATAAAAGAAAAATATAGCCCCTCAACCAATGCAGTATAGTTATCTTTAAAATTAACTAGCCTTTTACTGAAAAATAATAAATACAAAATAATACTGAATATGCAGTAGACCTGGTTTCCAATAAATTAAATAAAAAAAACAAGTTTTTTAAACTGAAAGTAAGGAGCGACATTAAAACTTAAAACAAACAGAAATTATTCCGTATATGAAAGGGGCTGTCCCCTCCTCAACGCTTCGCCCTTTACGCTAAAGTTTTTTATTGTTTTAAAAAATAAAGTTGTGAGACAGAGTCAAACTTTAGCGTAAAGAGCGAGGCGTTGAGGAGGGAACAGCCCCTTTCATATACGGAACAATTTCTGTTCGTTTTAAGTTTTAATGTCGCTCCTTACTTTCAGTTTAAAAAACTTGTTTTTTTTATTTGATTTCTGATCGTTTTTTAGTTAATGCAGCTTTTATTTTGGCTCACCGTCATTGAATAAGTAAACAAAATTTGCATAAAAATTTTACTTTTCTTTTGCTAAATGGATGTCTCTAAATTTGGTTATGACGTAATTTACAAATTAACTTGCGTAACTAACTTCTATATTCGTATATTTTTCTTCTGGCAAAAAATACATAGTTGCAGATTTTTGCAGATATGAACCCCTGAATCACAAAGGCCATTTAATTAGAATAGATAGCTCTTTTGAAAGCACTAAAAAAAACTGTAGCGTAAAGAGCGAGGTATTGACTTGGGGGAGAACCCCCTCATATACGTTATAATTTCTGTTCGTTTTAAGTTCTAATGTTGCTTCTTACTTTCAGTTGAAAAAACTTGTTTTTTTAAATTTAATTTCTGATCGTTTTTTAAATAATGCTTGGAAATCCGGCGCCCCCTTCATAGAAATGTCCCTTACCCCAAAGAAACATCCTCCACGGAAAGTTTCTCCCGAGTAACCCCCTCCTCCAGCCCCCCCCCCTCCAGAGAAAAATCCTTCCTGAAAATGTATGTGTACTTCCCAATAACCAATAAATAATGCTGGCAAGTCCGGCGCCCCCTTCATGGCAATTTCCCTTCCCCCATGAAAACTTCCTTCTTGGACAGATCCTCCAACATAACCCCCACCCACCTCCCCCCCACTACCAGAAAAAAACCCTCCTGAAAACTTCTGTATACTTCCCAATAACCAATACTATATGTTAACATTGGGTAAAGTTCATAACTTTTAGCCCTCCCCCCGGGGACTTCGGGGGATTAAGTCATCCTAAAAGACATAGTTATCATATTTTTGACCATGCTGAACAAAATGGCTATCTCAAAATTTTGATCGGGTGACTTTGGGAAAAAACTGAGCGTGGGAGGGGGCCTAGTTGCCCTCCATTTTTTTGTCACTTAAAAAGGGCACTAAAACTTTTAATTTCCGTTCCAATGAGCCCTCTCACGATATTCTAGGACCATTGGGTCGATACAATCACCCCTGGGAAAAAAAACAAAAAAAAACAAATAAACACGCATCCGTGATCTTTCTTCTGGCAAAAAAGCAAAATTCCACAGTTTTGTAGATAGGAGCTTGAAACCTCTACAGTAGAGTTCTCTGATACGCTGAATATGATGGTGTGATTTTCATTAAGGCTCTATAACTTTTAGGGGGTCTTTCCCCCTTTTTTTGAAAATCAGCCAAATTTTCTCAGGTGCGTAACTTTTGATGGGTATCAAAAGGTTATATATTTGAAATCAGCATTGAAATCTGATTCTTTTGATGTATCTATTGGTATCAAAAACCTGTTTTCTTGAGTTTCGGTTACCATTGAGCCGGGTCGCTCCTTACTTACAGTTCGTTACCACGAACTGTTTGATTAAGATTATCTCTATGTTGTTTTGTTTTGTTCTTTTTTCTTCTGCAAAGCACTGTTAGTTTTATGGATAACAATTCTACATGGGTTGAGGGGCATAAGCCAAAGATTGTCGTTTTTTTTTTTTTTTTTTTTTTTTTTTTTTATTGATGGAACCACACAGTTTGGCAGTGCTTATACCATTTGATTTGCCACAATGCCGACTGGTGATAGGAAGCCGCATTCGATTTGCTGTAGTCACGCTTCACGTTTCGCCATTTGGTCCAAAATTATGAACCTGTTTGGCGGTCAGATTATCAGTAGTTCTTCAAGCTAAATGGGAGAACGTCGCAGAAAAAAATGCAAATAAGCCCACAACGGAGAAGGACGTAACTGAAACTACAGCAAATCGAACGCGCCTTTAGATTATTTGCGATCTGTCATGACACCCGAATCATTCATTCAAGGACTACAGTAGAAGGGGGGGTACCAGCCCAACGAGAACACCCTGCTGCCACCTACAACTTTTTTTAACACCAAATATGTGCATAGAGTCCCTAGGGGAAATGGATTTCTGAGAAATTGATTGCGTAATCGATTGGGAATTCGGAACACCTGTGCTGTCAGTCATTAATCAAGTTGTTTCCAGGCAAAGTTTAATAATGTCTGACAGGTAGTGTCAACATTTCTCCAGGAATAGATCCAAGTCATTAATGTCTTTGCCTCGGAAACAACTCTTTTGATCGAACTCCAAAAGATATTAATAACCAAACGCCGTGGAAACAATTCTCCAAGAAACATCTTAGCGATGAATTGTTTTAGCGCGGGAATCAGGTTTCTTATTAATTTGAAATGCGTCAGCGCAGAGATGCCAAAAACAAAAGGAACACGCTGAAATTACGTTTAGGGATTATTTGGGCGAAACTGTTTTAGACAGGTTATGGAATTATTTCGGCGAAACAGTTAGAGACATTTTAAAAGATGATTTTAAAAGATGATTTTAGAAGAGGATTTGAGGGTGAAACTCCGTGGTCGTTATACTACACAAGTTCCATTTGAACAGTGTTGTGAGGTCCTCTACCCCAACCCCGAAGGGTTCCGATCCCCCTACCCCAACCCCGAAGGAAGCCCCCGGTCCTCAAAGGTCCCCCGGGCTCCCAAAGGACCACCCGAGCCCCAAAGGGCCCCTCCCCCCTTAGCCCCCAAAGGGCCCCTCCCCTCCCTCTCCCTCCCTCTCCCCCCTCCTCACCGTCCCCTCCCCCTCCCCCTCCTCCCCTCACCCATCCCCCTCCCCTCCTCCCCCTCTACTCCCCCTCCCCTCCCCTCCCCCATTTTTTAATATTTGTTGTGCATTGAGACACAGAAGGGCCCCCTCCCCCCCCCCCCGAGCCCCCCAAAGGGCCCCCGGCGCCCCAAAGGCTCCTGAGCCACCATTTTAATACTTTTTTAAGGCTTTATTATATCTTTTCAGAACAAATTATTATTTTAGGGAATTATTTCGGCGAAACAGTTAGAGACATTTTAAAAGATGATTTTTGAAGAGATTTTAGAAGAGGATTTGAGGGTGAAACTCTGTGGTCGTTATAATACACAAGTTCCATTGAACAGTGTCGTGAGGTCCTTCTACCCCGACCCAAAGGGCTCCGATCCCCATACCCCAACCCCGAAGGAAGCGCCCGGTCCTCAAAGGTCCCCCCAAGCTCCCAAAGGACCACCCGGCCCTCAAGGGACCCACAGACCCTCAAAGGCTCTCCCCGAGCCCCGTCTTTCGTTGATGTGTGTTGTCTGAAACTTATGATTTGGGATATGTAAATTACTATTTCGGACTTTTCTGAGCTAGATTTCTTAGTCTTTCGTTGGTGTGTTTTGTCTGAAACCTATGATTTGGGATGGATGGATTGCAATTTTTGACTTTTCTGAGCTGGATTTCTGAGCCGTTCATAGGAGTGTGTTGTCTGAAACTTATGATTTGAGATGTGTAGTTTGCAAGTTGGACTTTTCAGAGCTATGATTCTTAGTCTCTCATAGGCGTTTGTTGTCTGAAACTTCTAGTTTGGGATGAATAGTTTGATATTTCAGGCTTTTCTGAGCTAAGGTTTCCTAGTATTTCGTAGGTGAATGTTGTCTGAAACTTATGATTTGGGATATGTAAATTACTATTTCGGGCTTTTCTAAGCTAGATTTCTTAGTCTTTCGTTGGTGTGTGTTGTCTGAAACTTCGAGTTTGGGATGGGTGGATTGCTATTTTTGACTTTTCTGAGCTGGATTTCTTAGCCGTTCATAGGTGTGTGTTGTCTGAAACTTATGATTTGGGATTGTAAATTACTATTTCGGGACTTTTCTGAGTAGGTTTCTTAGCCTTTCATAGGTGTGTGTGTGTCTGAAACCTATGATTTGGGATGAGTGTATTGCTTTTTGGGCTTTTCTGAGTTGGATTTCTTAGTCTTTCATAGGTATGTGTTGTCTGAAACCTATGATTTGGGATGTGTGGGTTGCTATTTTTTGACTTTTCATAGCCAGATTTCTTAGTCTTTCGTAGGTGTGTGTTGTCTGAAACCTATGATTTGGATTGTGTGGATTGCTATTTTTGACTTTTCTGAGCTGGATTTCATAGCCTTTCGTAGGGATGTGTTGACTGAAACCTATGATTTGGGATGAGTGGTTTGCTTTTTGGACTTTTCAGAGCTGGATTTCTTAGCCGTTCATAGGTGAGTGTTGTCTGAAACCTATGATTTGGGATGGTTAATTTGCTATTTTTGACTTTTCTGAGCTAGGTTTCTTAGCCTTTCATAGGTGTGTGTTGTCAGAAAACTATGATTTGGGATGTGTAGTTTGCTATTTCAGGCTTTTCTGAGCTAAGGTTTCCTAGTATTTCCTAGGTGAATGTTGTCTGAAACCAATAGAATGGGATGAGTAGTTTGCTATTTCAGGCTTTTATGAGCTAGGTTTCTTAGCCGTTCATATGTGAGTGTTGTCTGAAACTTATGATTTGGGATATGTAATTTGCTACTTCCGACTTTTCATAACCGGATTTCTTAGTCTTTCGTAGGTTTGTGGTGTCTGAAACCTACGATTTGGGATGCGTGGGTTGCTATTTTTTGACTTTTCTGAGCTGGATTTCTTAGCCATTCATAGGTGTGTGTTGACTGAAACCTATGATTTGGGATGGTTAATTTGCTATTTTTGACTTTTCTGAGCTAGATTTCTTAGCCTTTCATAGGTGTGTGCTTTCAGAAAATTATGATTTGGGAGGTGTAGTTTGCTTTTTGGACTTTTCAGAGCTAGGATTCTTAGTCACTCATAGGTGTTTGTTGTCTGAAACTTCGAGTTTGGGATGAGAAGTTGGCTATTTCAGACTTTTCTGAGCTACGGTTTCTTAGTATTTCGTAGGTGAATGTTGTCTGAAACTTATGATGTGGGATATGTAAATTACTATTTCGGGCTTTTCTGAGTTGGATTTCTTAGTCTTTCATAGGTGTGTGATGTCTGAAACCTATGATTTGGGATGAGTGGTTTGCTTTTTGGACTTTTCTGAGCTGGATTTCTGAGCCTTTCGTAGGTGTGTGTTGACTGAAACCTATGATTTTGGATGTGTAGTTTGCTATTTTTGACTTTTCTGAGCTAGGTTTCTTAGCCTTTCATAGGTATGTGTTGTCAGAAAATTATGATTTGGGATGTGTAGTTTGCTATTTCAGGCTTTTCTGAGCTAAGGTTTTCTAGTATTTCGTAGGTGAATGTTGTCTGAAACCAATAGTTTGGGATGAGTAGTTTGCTATTTTTGACTTTTCTGAGCTAGGTTTCTTAGTCTTCCGTTGGTGTGTGTTGACTGAAACCTATGATTTGGGATATGTAGTTTGCTATTTTTGACTTTTCTGAGCTGGATTTATTAGCCTTTCATAGGTGTGTGTTGACTGAAACCTATGATTGGGATGAGTGGTTTGCTATTTTTGTCCTTTCTGAGCTAGATTTCTTAGCCTTTCATAGGTATGTGTTGTCAGAAAATTAAGATTTGGGATGTGTAGTTTGCTATTTGAACTTTTCAGAGCTATGATTCTTAGTCCGTCATAGGCGTTTGTTGTCTGAAACTTCTAGTTTGGGATGAGTAGTTTCGCTATTTCAGGCTTTTCTGAGCTAAGGTTTCTTAGTCTTTCATAGGTGAATGTTGTCTGAAACCTATGATTTGGGATATGTAAATTACTATTTCGGGCTTTTCTAAGCTAGATTTCTTAGTCTTTCGTTGGTGTGTGTTGTCTGAAACCTATGATTTGGGATGGGTGGATTGCTACTTTTGACTTTTCTGAGCTGGATTTCTTAGCCTTTCATAGGTGTTTGTTGTCTGAAACCTATAGTTTGGGATGACTAGTTTGCTATTTTTGACTTTTCTGAGCTAGGTTTCTTAGCCGTTCATAGGTGAGTGTTGTCTGAAACCTATGATTTGGGATATGTAAATTACTATTTCGGGCGTTTCTGAGTTGGATTTCTTAGTCTTTCGTTGGTGTGTGTTGTCTGAAACCTATGATTTGGGATGGGTGGATTGCTACTTTTGACTTTTCTGAGCTGGATTTCTTAGCCTTTCATAGGTGTTTGTTGTCTGAAACCTATAGTTTGGGATGACTAGTTTGCTATTTTTGACTTTTCTGAGCTAGGTTTCTTAGCCGTTCATAGGTGAGTGTTGTCTGAAACCTATGATTTGGGATATGTAAATTACTATTTCGGGCTTTTCTGAGTTGGATTTCTTAGTCTTTCATAGGTATGTGTTGTCTGAAACCTATGATTTGGGATGTGTGGGTTGCTATTTTTTGACTTTTCCGAGCTGGATTTCTTAGCCGTTCATAGGTGAGTGCTGTCTGAAACTTATGATTTGGGATGGTTAATTTGCTATTTCCGGCTTTTATTAGCTAGGTTTCTTAGCCTTTCATAGGTGTGTGTTGTCAGAAAATTATGATTTGGGATGTGTAGTTTGCTATTTGGACTTTTCAGAGCTAGGATTCTTAGTCCATCATAGGTGTTTGTTGTCTGAAACCAATAGTTTGGGATGAGTAGTTTGCTATTTCAGGCTTTTCTGAGCTAGATTTCTTAGCCGTTCATAGGTGTGTGTTGTCTGAAACTTATGATTTGGGATATGTAAATTACTATTTCGGGCTTTTCTGAGTTGGACACTTCTAAATTTTTCCGTAGAAGATAGGAAAAGTTATACTATGATTGTGATTATTTTCCATGAAGATAAAAAGTTTCACTTTAATTCTAAATTTTCTTAAATTCAATTCCGACCTTTCTCAAAGAGATGAAAAAATTAAAGTTCTGTTCCAAATATGTTCCCGGAAGAAGAAAAGTTCAGCTTCGATTCTGAATTTTCTCAATGAAAATGAAATAAGTTATTGATCAAATCTTTTTCCCAAAATAATATAAAAATTTCCACTTCAGTTCAGATTTTTTCTCAAAGAGATGAAGAAATTTAAAGTTCTGTTCCAAATTTTTCATAGAAGATAGGAAAAGTTATACTTTGATCGTGAATATTCGAGTTCTATTCTGAATTTTACCAAAGAACACAATTCAATTCTAATTTCCCCAATAAAAAATTTAAAGTTCAATTCTAAATTTTTCGGTGGAAGATAGAAAAAGTAATACCATACTTGTGAATATTTTCCCGGAAGATAAAAAGTTCTAGTTCAATTTAAAATTTTCTCAACGAAGTGAAGAAAAGTTCAAGTTCTCTTCTGAACTTTACCAAAGAACACACTTCAATTCTAATTTCTCCAGAGAAAATAAAAATCTTCCACTTCAGTTTTAAGTTTCCCAAAGAAATAAAGAAATTTAAAGTTCTATTCTAAATTTTTAGATGGAAGATAGAAAAAGTAATACTATGACTGCGATTGTTTTCCATGAAGATCAAAAGTTTCACTTTATTTATAATTTTTCTTAAATTCAGTTCTGATTTTTCTCAAAGAGATGAAAAATTTAAAGTTCTGTTCCAAATTTTTCATAGAAGATAGAAAAAGTTATACATTGATTGTGAATATTCAACATGAAGATAAGGAACTCCAATTTAATTCTGAGTTTTCTCGAAGAAGTGCAAATTGTTCAAGTTCTCTTCTGAATTTTCTTAAAGAAGAGAAAAAAGTTAACTCAATTCTGAATTTTACCAATGAAAATGAAAAAACCTTCCACTTCAGTTCTTAATTTCTCAAAGACATAAAAAATTTAAAGTTCAGTTCTAAATTTTTCTGTAGAAGATAGGAAAAGTTATACTATGATTGTGATTATTTTCCAGTGAAGATAAAAAGTTTCACTTTAATTCTAATTTTCTTAAGTTCACTACCGATTTTCTGCAAAGAGATGAAAAATTTGAAGTTCTGTTCCAAATTTTTCATAGAAGATAGAAAAAGTTATACATTGATTTGAATATTCGACATGAAGATAAGGAGCATCACTTTAATTCTGAGTTTTCTCGAAGAAGTGCAAAATGTTCAAGTTCTCTTCTGAATTTTCTTAAAGAAGTGAAAAAAGTTAGCTCAATTCTGAATTTTACCAATGAAAATGAAAAAAGCTTCCACTTCAGTTCTTAATTCCTCAAAGACATAAAAAATTCAAAGTTCTCTTCTAATTTTTCCAAGAAAATAAAAGGCTCCACTTCAGTTCTGGTTTTTTTCTCAAAGAGATGAAAAATTTAAAGTTCTTTTCTAATTTTAAATTAAATTTTAGCTCCTTTTGTCATATGGATTTACCCATCAAATTTTTAAATTAGAAAATGAGTGACTCGTTCTATTATTAAAGACAATCGTTCAAACTCGTTCATCTAACCTTCAAAACAATAGGTTAGGTTAGGTATAAATAAATATTAATAAATAAATAGAAACATTTCTACATGTTTAAGTTAGGTTAGGTTAGGTTAACTTATCATGAGTGCTCATGATAAGTTAACCTAACCTTTTCCGGCGAGTATGGTTAGGTTAGGTTAGACTAGATTAAGTTAGGTTAGATTAGGTTAGGTTAGGTTAGCCTACGTACGCTTCACTTAGGTTAGCTTAGGTTAGGTGAGAGACATGCAAAAAGTTAGGTGTATGATTAGGTTAGGTTAGATTAAGTTAGGTTAGGTTAAGTTAGGTTAGGCTAGGTTAGCCTACGTACGCGCGCGTACGTAGGCTAACCTAGCCTAACCTAACTTAACCTAACCTAACTTAATCTAACCTAACCTAACCTAATCATACACCTAACTTTTTGCATGTCTCTCACCTAACCTAAGCTAACCTAAGTGAAGCGTACGTAGGCTAACCTAACCTAACCTAACCTAATCTAACCTAACTTAATCTAGTCTAACCTAACCTAACCATACTCGCCGGAAAAGGTTAGGTTAACTTATCATGAGCACTCATGATAAGTTAACCTAACCTAACCTAACTTAAACATGTAGAAATGTTTCTATTTATTTATTAATATTTATTTATACCTAACCTAACCTATTGTTTTGAAGGTTAGATGAACGAGTTTGAACGATTGTCTTTAATAATAGAACGAGTCACTCATTTTCTAATTTAAAAATTTGATGGGTAAATCCATATGACAAAAGGAGCTAAAATTTAATTTAAAATTAGAAAAGAACTTTAAATTTTTCATCTCTTTGAGAAAAAAACCAGAACTGAAGTGGAGCCTTTTTATTTTCTTGGAAAAATTAGAAGAGAACTTTGAATTTTTTATGTCTTTGAGGAATTAAGAACTGAAGTGGAAGCTTTTTTCATTTTCATTGGTAAAATTCAGAATTGAGCTAACTTTTTTCACTTCTTTAAGAAAATTCAGAAGAGAACTTGAACATTTTGCACTTCTTCGAGAAAACTCAGAATTAAAGTGATGCTCCTTATCTTCATGTCGAATATTCAAATCAATGTATAACTTTTTCTATCTTCTATGAAAAATTTGGAACAGAACTTTAAATTTTTCATCTCTTTGCAAAAAATCGGTAGTGAACTTAAGAAAATTAGAATTAAAGTGAAACTTTTTATCTTCACTGGAAAATAATCACAATCATAGTATAACTTTTCCTATCTTCTACAGAAAAATTTAGAACTGAACTTTAAATTTTTTATGTCTTTGAGAAATTAAGAACTGAAGTGGAAGGTTTTTTCATTTTCATTGGTAAAATTCAGAATTGAGTTAACTTTTTTCTCTTCTTTAAGAAAATTCAGAAGAGAACTTGAACAATTTGCACTTCTTCGAGAAAACTCAGAATTAAATTGGAGTTCCTTATCTTCATGTTGAATATTCACAATCAATGTATAACTTTTTCTATCTTCTATGAAAAATTTGGAACAGAACTTTAAATTTTTCATCTCTTTGAGAAAAATCAGAACTGAATTTAAGAAAAATTATAAATAAAGTGAAACTTTTGATCTTCATGGAAAACAATCGCAGTCATAGTATTACTTTTTCTATCTTCCATCTAAAAATTTAGAATAGAACTTTAAATTTCTTTATTTCTTTGGGGAACTTAAAACTGAAGTGGAAGATTTTTATTTTCTCTGGAGAAATTAGAATTGAAGTGTGTTCTTTGGTAAAGTTCAGAAGAGAACTTGAACTTTTCTTCACTTCGTTGAGAAAATTTTAAATTGAACTAGAACTTTTTATCTTCCGGGAAAATATTCACAAGTATGGTATTACTTTTTCTATCTTCCACCGAAAAATTTAGAATTGAACTTTAAATTTCTTTATGTCTTTTGTGAAATAAAGAACTGAAGTGGAAGATTTTTATTTTCTCTGTAGAAATTAGAATTGAATTGTGTTCTTTGGTAAAATTCAGTAGAGAACATGAACTTTTCTTCACTTCATTGAGAAAATTTTAAATTGAACTAGAACTTTTTATCTTCCGTGAAAATAATCACAAGTATGGTATTAATTTTTCTATCTCCCACCGAAAAATTTAGAATTGAACTTTAAATTTCTTTATGTCTTTGTGAAATAAAGAACTGAAGTGGAAGATTTTTGTTTTCTCTGGAGAAATTAGAATTGAAGTGTGTTCTTTGGTAAAGTTCAGAAGAGAACTTGAACTTTCCTTGACTTCGTTGAGAAATTTTAAATTGAACTAGAACTTTTTATCTTCCGTGAAAATATTCACAAGTATGATATTACTTTTTCTATCTTCCACCGAAAAATTAGAATTGAACTTTAAATTTCTTTATGTCTTTGTGAAATAAAGAACTGAAGTGGAAGATTTTTGTTTTCTCTGGAGAAATTAGAATTGAAGTGTGTTCTTTGGTAAAGTTCAGAAGAGAACTTGAACTTTTCTTCACTTCGTTGAGAAAATTTTAAATTGAACTAGAACTTTTTATCTTCCGGGAAAATATTCACAAGTATGGTATTACTTTTTCTATCTTCCACCGAAAAATTTGGAATTGAACTTTAAATTTCTTCATGTCTTTGTGAAATAAAGAACTGAAGCGGAAGATTTTATTTTCTCTGGAGAAATTAGAATTGAAAACAAAAAAAATTTTTAAAACAAGAAAAACGGGTTTTAATTTTCTATAAAGCAGTGAAATACAAAACAATTAATTATGCACAAAAGCTCCGAATATTTCGGCCCCACATCCGGGAGCCTTTCTCAACGGAAAAAAAAATAAAATAAAATAAATAAATAAAAAAAACAAAAACTTAACTTACATCACAATACTAAACACATAAAGAGAAAGAAAAAAAAACAAAAGAAAAAATATAAATAAATAAGAAACAAAACTCACATATTAAATAAACACTTCCATGCACTGAATGTCTATAATTATTCAACTCGCCTCCTCCCAGTGTATAAATGGAAATATATTAAATAAACACTTCCATGCACTGAATGTCTATAATGACTCAAATCGCCTCCTCCCAGTATATAAATGGAAATCTATCAAAAATGAAGAATATATTTATACTTAGACCAAAACATTGAAAGGTCAACTAACCCCCCGGCCCATAACCCCTAATTAAATTTCACAAGTTCATCAACCAATTTATGAATTATAAATTGAATGGATTCGCAACCAAACGAATCCATTCAATTTATAATTCATAAATTGGTTGATGAACTTGTGAAATTTAATTAGGGGTTATGGGCCGGGGGGTTAGTTGACCTTTCAATGTTTTGGTCTAAGTATAAATATATTCTTCATTTTTGATAGATTTCCATTTATATACTGGGAGGAGGCGATTTGAGTCATTATAGACATTCAGTGCATGGAAGTGTTTATTTAATATATTTCCATTTATACACTGGGAGGAGGCGAGTTGAATAATTATAGACATTCAGTGCATGGAAGTGTTTATTTAATATGTGAGTTTTGTTTCTTATTTATTTATATTTTTTCTTTTGTTTTTTTTTTCTTTCTCTTTATGTGTTTAGTATTGTGATGTAAGTTAAGTTTTTTGTTTTTTTTTATTTATTTATTTTATTTTATTTTTTTTTCCGTTGAGAAAGGCTCCCGGATGTGGGGCCGAAATATTCGGAGCTTTTGTGCATAATTAATTGTTTTGTATTTCACTGCTTTATAGAAAATTAAAACCCGTTTTTCTTGTTTTAAAAATTTTTTTTGTTTTTAATGGAAAAGCAGTGTGGTCTAAGAAATTAAATTAGAATTGAATTTTGTTCTTTGGTAAAATTCCGAAGAGAACTTGAACTTTTTTATCTTCAGTGAAAAATTTGGAACAGTATTTTAAATTTTTCATCTCTTCGAGCCAGATCTAAACTAAATTGGAAAATTTTTATATTATTTGGAAAAATAGAAATGATCAATGACTAATTTCTTTTTCATTGAGAAAATTCAGAAGAGAACTTGAACTTTCCTTCACTTCGTTGAGAAAATTTTAAATTGAACTAGAACTTTTTATCTTCCATGAAAATATTCACAAGTATGGTATTACTTTTTCTATCTTCCACCGAAAAATTTAGAATTGAACTTTAAATTTTTTATTGGGGAAATTAGAATTGAATTGTGTTCTTTGGTAAAATTCAGAATAGAACTCGAATATTCACGATCAAAGTATAACTTTTCCTATCTTCTATGAAAAATTTGGAACAGAACTTTAAATTTCTTCATCTCTTTGAGAAAAAATCTGAACTGAAGTGGAAATTTTTATATTATTTTGGGAAAATAGATTTGATCAATAACTTATTTCATTTTCATTGAGAAAATTCAGAATCGAAGTTGAACTTTTCTTCTTCCGGGAAAATATTTGGAACAGAACTTTAATTTTTTTCATCTCTTTGAGAAAGGTCGGAATTGAATTTAAGAAAATTTAGAATTAAAGTGAAACTTTTTATCTTCATGGAAAATAATCACAATCATAGTATAACTTTTCCTATCTTCTACGGAAAAATTTAGAAGTGTCCAACTCAGAAAAGCCCGAAATAGTAATTTACGTATCCCAAATCATAAGTTTCAGACAACACACACCTATGAACGGCTAAGAAATCTAGCTCAGAAAAGCCTGAAATAGCAAACTACTCATCCCAAACTATTGGTTTCAGACAACAAACACCTATGATGGACTAAAAATCCTAGCTCTGAAAAGTCCAAATAGCAAACTACACATCCCAAATCATAATTTTCTGACAACACACACCTATGAAAGGCTAAGAAACCTAGCTAATAAAAGCCGGAAATACCAAATTAACCATCCCAAATCATAAGTTTCAGACAGCACTCACCTATGAACGGCTAAGAAATCCAGCTCGGAAAAGTAAAAAAATAGCAACCCACACATCCCAAATCATAGGTTTCAGACAACACATACCTATGAAAGACTAAGAAATCCAACTCAGAAAAGCCCGAAATAGTAATTTACATATCCCAAATCATAGGTTTCAGACAACACTCACCTATGAACGGCTAAGAAACCTAGCTCAGAAAAGTCAAAAATAGCAAACTAGTCATCCCAAACTATAGGTTTCAGACATCAAACACCTATGAAAGGCTAAGAAATCCAGCTCAGAAAAGTCAAAAGTAGCAATCCACCCATCCCAAATCATAGGTTTCAGACAACACACACCAACGAAAGACTAAGAAATCTAGCTTAGAAAAGCCCGAAATAGTAATTTACATATCCCAAATCATAGGTTTCAGACAACATTCACCTATGAAAGACTAAGAAACCTTAGCTCAGAAAAGCCTGAAATAGCGAAACTACTCATCCCAAACTAGAAGTTTCAGACAACAAACGCCTATGACGGACTAAGAATCATAGCTCTGAAAAGTTCAAATAGCAAACTACACATCCCAAATCTTAATTTTCTGACAACACATACCTATGAAAGGCTAAGAAATCTAGCTCAGAAAAGACAAAAATAGCAAACCACTCATCCCAATCATAGGTTTCAGTCAACACACACCTATGAAAGGCTAATAAATCCAGCTCAGAAAAGTCAAAAATAGCAAACTACATATCCCAAATCATAGGTTTCAGTCAACACACACCAACGAAAGACTAAGAAACCTAGCTCAGAAAAGTCAAAAATAGCAAACTACTCATCCCAAACTATTGGTTTCAGACAACATTCACCTACGAAATACTAGAAAACCTTAGCTCAGAAAAGCCTGAAATAGCAAACTACACATCCCAAATCATAATTTTCTGACAACACATACCTATGAAAGGCTAAGAAACCTAGCTCAGAAAAGTCAAAAATAGCAAACTACACATCCCAAATCATAGGTTTCAGTCAACACACACCTACGAAAGGCTCAGAAATCCAGCTCAGAAAAGTCCAAAAAGCAAACCACTCATCCCAAATCATAGGTTTCAGACATCACACACCTATGAAAGACTAAGAAATCCAACTCAGAAAAGCCCGAAATAGTAATTTACATATCCCAAATCATAAGTTTCAGACAACATTCACCTACGAAATACTAAGAAACCTTAGCTCAGAAAAGTCTGAAATAGCCAACTACTCATCCCAAACTCGAAGTTTCAGACAACAAACACCTATGAGTGACTAAGAATCCTAGCTCTGAAAAGTCCAAAAAGCAAACTACACCTCCCAAATCATAATTTTCTGAAAGCACACACCTATGAAAGGCTAAGAAATCTAGCTCAGAAAAGTCAAAAATAGCAAATTAACCATCCCAAATCATAGGTTTCAGACAACACTCACCTATGAACGGCTAAGAAATCCAGCTCTGAAAAGTCCAAAAAGCAAACCACTCATCCCAAATCATAGGTTTCAGTCAACACATCCCTACGAAAGGCTATGAAATCCAGCTCAGAAAAGTCAAAAATAGCAATCCACACAATCCAAATCATAGGTTTCAGACAACACACACCTACGAAAGACTAAGAAATCTGGCTATGAAAAGTCAAAAAATAGCAACCCACACATCCCAAATCATAGGTTTCAGACAACACATACCTATGAAAGACTAAGAAATCCAACTCAGAAAAGTCCGAAATAGCAAACCACTCATCCCAAATCATAGGTTTCAGACAACACACACCTATGAAAGACTAAGAAATCATAGCTCTGAAAAGTCCAAAATAGCAAACTACACATCTCAAATCATAAGTTTCAGACAACACACTCCTATGAACGGCTCAGAAATCCAGCTCAGAAAAGTCAAAAATTGCAATCCACCCATCCCAAATCATAGGTTTCAGACAACACACACCAACGAAAGACTAAGAAATCTAGCTTAGAAAAGCCCGAAATAGTAATTTACATATCCCAAATCATAAGTTTCAGACAACATTCACCTACGAAATACTAGGAAACCTTAGCTCAGAAAAGCCTGAAATAGCAAACTATTCATCCCAAACTAGAAGTTTCAGACAACAAACGCCTATGAGAGACTAAGAATCATAGCTCTGAAAAGTTCAACTTGCAAACTACACATCTCAAATCATAAGTTTCAGACAACACACTCCTATGAACGGCTCAGAAATCCAGCTCAGAAAAGTCAAAAATTGCAATCCATCCATCCCAAATCATAGGTTTCAGACAACACACACCAACGAAAGACTAAGAAATCTAGCTCAGAAAAGTCCGAAATAGTAATTTACATATCCCAAATCATAAGTTTCAGACAACACACATCAACGAAAGACGGGGCTCGGGGAGAGCCTTTGAGGGTCTGTGGGTCCCTTGAGGGCCGGGTGGTCCTTTGGGAGCTTGGGGGACCTTTGAGGACCGGGCGCTTCCTTCGGGGTTGGGGTGATGGGGATCGGAACCCTTTGGGGTCTGGGGTAGAGGACCTCACGACACTGTTCAATGGAACTTGTGTATTATAACGACCACAGAGTTTCACCCTCAAATCCTCTTCTAAAATCTCTTCAAAAATCATCTTTTAAAATGTCTCTAACTGTTTCGCCGAAATAATTCCCTAAAATAATAATTTGTTCTGAAAAGATATAATAAAGCCTTAAAAAAGTATTAAAATGGTGGCTCAGGAGCCTTTGGGGCAAAGGGGGCCCTTTGGGGGGCTCGGGGGGGGAGGGGGCCCTTCTGTGTCTCAATGCACAAAAAAAATAAAAAAAATGGGTGAGGGGGAGGGGGAGGGGAGGGGGAGGGGGGAGGGGGAGGGGACGGTGAGGAGGGGGGAGAGGGAGGGGAGGGAGGGGAGGGGCCCTTTGGGGGCCAAGGGGGGAGGGACCCTTTGGGGCCCGGGGGGTCCTTTCGGGGTCTGGGGGACTCTTGAGGGCCGGGTGGTCCTTTGGGAGCCTGGGGGACCTTTGAGGACCGGGGGATTCCGTCGGGGTTGGGGTAGGGGGATCGGAACCCTTCGGGGTTGGGGTAGAGGACCTCACAACACTGTTCAAATGGAACTTGTGTAGTATAACGACCACAGAGTTTCACCCTCAAATCCTCTTCTAAAATCATCTTTTAAAATCATCTTTTAAAATGTCTCTAACTGTTTCGCCGAAATAATTCCATAACCTGTCTAAAACAGTTTCGCCCAAATAATCCCTAAACGTAATTTCAGCGTGTTCCTTTTGTTTTTGGCATCTCTGCGGTGACGCATTTCAAATTAATAAGAAACCTGATTCCCGCGCTAAAACAATTCATCGCTAAGATGTTTCTTGGAGAATTGTTTCCACGGCGTTTGGTTATTAATATCTTTTGGAGTTCGATCAAAAGAGTTGTTTCCGAGGCAAAGACATTAATGACTTGGATCTATTCCTGGAGAAATGTTGACAGTACCTGTCAGACATTATTAAACTTTGCCTGGAAACAATTTGATTTATGACTGACAGCACAGGTGTTCCAAATTCCCAATCGATTACGCAATCAATTTCTCAGAAATCCATTTCCCCTAGGGACTCTATGCACATATTTGGTGTTAAAAAAAGTTGTAGGTGGCAGCAGGGTGTTCTCGTGGGGCTGGTACCCCCCTTCTACTGACTACTGCAAAGGCTTTTTGCGATTTGGGTTGCTATTGGATTGAGCCCAAAGTTTCTTTTATTGTCTTTACGGGTAGATAAGGATCAACGCTTGTATAATCATCCGAACAACGCCCTCTTTGGCTTTGCTGAAATTTCCTGTTTTTTTTCCGAAGTTCGATATACTTTAAAAACTGTCACACCATGGAGGAGTTCTAGCACTATTTTTACCGAACTGCTGTGCCGAAAGCGGAAGCTGCTACGCAGTTTGGACTTAACATACTAAAAAAAAGCAACTGTTTAAATGTTGAAAATGAGTTCAATAATGCTTCAAAGTACAAGAGTGGCTTTTAACCTTTGGGTATATCTTTCAGGTGCCTGTCTCAGCACCCGAACAATCCATTGCCGTCGCTTTGGGTCCTTCAAAGGACGTGGTGGTCGGTCAGACCGAGCTAGTAGAAAACGAGACGACTCAAAGAGACACTGCGCCTGTCACTGCTCAAGAGGCACAATTTGGACGAGATACGACTCGAGATGAAGAGCACCATCGTTCAAATGGTCCTACTGATATTTCTTCATCCTACCACGACCATCCATGTCAACCACAGCTGCTACGGTACCCTGCACAGGTTTCAGCAAAAGGCAAGCTAAGACGGTCATTTAATATTTCGTATTATGGAAAGCATCCTTGGCTTCAGTACTCAGTTAAGGAAAATTGGGTGTTCTGTTTCTGCTGCAGACACTTTGGCGGCACGTCAACCCTTCACGGACAGAGATACGGGGCGAGGTCTTTCATCGAGACCGGCGTTAGAAGATGGAAGGACAGCTCAAGTGTTCTAGAAGAGCATGCAAAAAGTAAACAGGGACAGTGCAGTTTCGTTGACGAAGTTCAAAGCTATACAAGCCAAGGAGATGCAACCCATCGCATCTGTTTTGTCAACGGACAGGAATAAGGAGATGAATGAAAACAGGGAACACGTAAAGGCCTTACTGAAAGTAACGTCCCTACTGGGGCGACTGGGTACAGCCTTTTGCGGCCACGATGAGACTGAATCTTCGGCAAACAATGGACATTTCGTTGAAACTTGTAATCTTCTCGCCGAGTATTCTCCCACGCTTTTCAACAAGCTACAAAGACGATACGGCCACTATACGTCCCACAAATACCAGAACGATCTAATTTCAGTTATCGGATCTAGGCTTCGGTCTACAATAGTGCAAGAAGTTAAGCTTGCCAAATACTTTGCTGTTCTTGTCGACGAGACAAAATATAATTCGAAGAAAGAACAGCTCGCCATTCTTCTGAGGTACTTCGACGAGGGAAAAGTACGAGAAAGACCAATAGGATGCTACCATATGAAAAGCCTCGATGCTGAGAGTTTAGCCAGCTTCATTCACGACACAGTGGTGAAACTTGGTCTCGACTGGAACTATTGTGTTGCTCAGTGCTACGACGGAGCAAGCGTGATGAGCGCGCCCTTCTCTGGTGTTCAAGCGCGACTGAGAGCGAAAGCGCCACAAGCAATATACATTCATTGCCAAGCGCATAGACTAGATTTGGTCATTGCAAACTGCGTTGAATGTGTTGGGACTGTTGGCTCATTTTTTTCGTTAGTCCAAAATCTGTACACGTTCATTTCCAACAGCAACACCAGGTATCAGCTTTTTGTTGAGTCCCAAAAGGCTACTCAACTGTCAGTCCTGGAATTAGAAAGGAGTGCTGCGACAAGATGGTCATACTGGTATCGATCAATATCGAACATAAGACTCCGATATGAATGTGTTCTGGCTGTACTGTCTGCAGTCAGCGAGGGAGCTGATAGTGAAGCTCGAGCAGAAGCAGCTGGGATCCATAGAAAAATGGAATCTTTCACAGTTATATTCCAGTTGCTCTATATGGAAACTCCCTTTCTGAGCAGCTTCAGGCAGTTGATCTGGTAATATCTAGGTCCCGCACCTTGATTCAAGCAACAAGGAACGAAATAGCTCAACTGCGCTCTGACACTTCATTTGCATCGCTTTTGGAGAAGGCAAAAGAGTTTGCTGAAGGTCCTGAAATTGAAGTACCTGACGTGAATGGACCTGCGATCGGATCTTCCTCTGCGGGTCAGAAGGGATGACCTAGAAGAACCCAAAAAATTATCAAACACCTGAAAGAATTCATGACCACTTCGACGTTAGGAAAAAACTTTGTTGAATCCGACAATAGAGCTCCAACTCTAGCGGAAGAACTGAAAAGAGAATACCTGGAGACTGTAGATCGTCCAATTGCGGAATTCGACAGACGGTTTACAGATAACCTTCCAGTGCTCAGTACACTCGAAGCTCTGGACCCCAGCTCTACCGAGTTCATGGATGCAGGGCTCCTCAAGCAATTCTCTGAACTTTATTCTGAAATGGACATTGACCAGATTCTTCTTGAGGCCCAAGCTGGTATTGCCAAGCTGTTTTTGCTCGAGGAGGAGGCAAAGCCAAAGAACTTCACGGATGTCATCGATAATATCGAGACACTTCCAGTGGCCTATTCAGAAATTATCAAAGTTCTTCATATTGCTGCCACACTTCCTGTCACGACAGCCAGCAATGAACGCTTGTTTACTGGGCTGGAAATAGTGAAGAACTATCTGCGCTCGACCACAGGAGACGATCGTCTTAGTCACCTGCTTTTGATCTTTGCAGAGAAGGATTTAGTTAAAAACTTGGATTTCGACCAGCTTGTTGACGACTTTGCGAAGATGAAACCACGACGGTTCCCCTTGTTGCCTTGAGTGTTCACTGATCTGTTTCAAAATTTTGTTGTATTTTTTGATTTTGTTAATATACTTGATCGAGCAAAGTTTTGCATCGTCATAGCCGGAGCGTGACTCCGACTTGGACTAAAGTATTTACTGTAAGCAGCGAGCTGAAGAATTCGGCTACAGAATATAATTTAGTCAAAGTGTGAGTTTCTACAGAGGTTCGGCTTTCGTCAAGTTATAGGTTCGGAAAAGTGGAAGATTCCCAAACGGCTGCTTTTTTAACATCGCATATACCGTTTCCGCTTTCTTCAGATATCTGGCCTATTCCGGACCTATGGCATAAGAGCGAAAGAAGGAAAGGCAAAGCAATTGAGACAATTTCCTGAATTTTTACGGTAACTCCCACGGAAGGCAGTTTTTTTTTCGGATAAAGCTAGAAGCAATTTTTTTTTTATACAAGCCTGCTTCGGAACCATGTCGATTGCTTGCCCACCTTAAGGTTTGGCTGAAATGGCGCCTCTGCTTTCATTAGGCTATTTTAGACACTTATATATTAAACAGTTAGTCTACTTTGCTGATTCTTGTCAGTAACCTTTGTTTTATGGTGATTGTCTTTCTTATTTTGTTGACTTCATGAGGAATAAAACACACGCTGCCCGAATAAATTGTTTTCAGTAAAGTGCAAATGACGCGTTTGCCTTTAGAAGGCTTAGGGGAAGCTATATTAATTTTTGTTCCTTTTAAGCTTGACTTGATTATTCATTGTAATTTCTGTCCGTTTTGGTCTCATTTATTCATTGACAGTGATTTTTGTGCGTTTTAAGTTTGAATTCTTATTTGACTTAATTTCTGCTCGTCTTTGCGCTTTACTTTTTTTTTGAAAATCATCTTTTTTTAGAAACTTTTTAAGTAATCCATAAAAGATAGACAAATAGGTATTGTTCGGCTAATTACCTGCGTAAATCTAATTTGAGCCCGAAACTTCCTTTGTATAACTTACTTACTTTTTCGCATGCTGACGCGTTGCGTAGGTACCGATCTCCGGATTCCGCATGCCTTTGGGCGGGAGTGCAATGAGGGGTTGGGGACAAATCATCCGACACTTCCCGTTTTTTCCCGCAGATTCTTCCAGGTACCCATTTAGAGCTGGGTCGACTCTGGCTGAGCTTACAGGATCACACAACTGACCCGCGTCCCAAACCAAATACATATTTGGTTACAAACGCCTCCGATGGCTTGGAAATGTACAACGACGCCTTGAGCATGAAGTATGGAAGGCTGACCTGAAATTTTACCTGTTGTTGTACTAGAGAAAGCAAGTAAGCGAGCAAGGAAAACCCAATTATCTACCATCAAGTTCAACTCGGTGCCACTGGGAGGACTCAGAAAACATGCCAGACGCTGGGGATCAAGATCGGTTCGCACAGACCCTCCTGGTGCTACACATGTCAAACCCCAGGATCATCCAAGGGGTTACGATGGAACAATACTATTTGATATCTTACTCGGTTCAGTTTACACTTATTTCAATAAGTTAGTAAAGGGATATAAGGCATGTTGAAAAAATTAAGAATTCAATATAATTCAAGAACCAAGCAAGACAGAAGAAAATGGATTTAAACAGTCGGCAGAACGTGCTGAGTTTAAGGCTATGTTCCGTGTGAAATATTCGTTTTGTGACAGACTTGCAGCTGTAAGTTGCACCGAACGGACAAGGCAATTATATCAGTAAGTTGATTATTTCCAGATTCATCCATTGACTAATGACCTAGCCAGAATTAAGATAACATTTTGAAATTTTTTTCAGAGAATGGTCCAAGATTGATTAAAAAATAATCCTTAATTTTGCATTTTTTTTCCCACTCTTTTTCAACAATAATAATAATAATAATAATTTATTTTTGACTCACTAAAGTAACAAAAGCGGAGTATCAATAGAAGAAAAACAAAAATGCATACAAAGCGACTAAATACCCAGTAATACACAATAAAACACTAAATACAAAGTAAATACACAGTAAAAGCACAGTAAATACACAGTAAAAACACGAAATTAATGAAGGAGGCGGACAAACCCATGATGAGCTGGGAGAGCCTTCACTGCCTGGGGGAGTTTGTCAGCAAGCCCAACTAGCTTTTCAATTATATCTGGAAGCCCAAAAACTGAGACAAATGTATTCTTCAAATACAAAAAAAGTAGCAACAATTTAAAGAAATATAAATTTACTTCTACTCCTACTAACAACTCACCGCAGCACCAAGCCACCTGATCAGAGAATGGTCCAAGTTTGATCAAAATGGAAAAACTTCCCTAACTTTGTAATTTTTTTCCCACATTTTTTCAGTGCATTCTTCAAATAAAAAAATGTAGTGGAAATTTCAAAAATTCAAATTTACTACTACTACTAACAACTCATCGCAGCACAAGCCGCCTGATCAGGGAATGGTCTAACCTTGATCGAAAAAGGAAAAAATCCGCTAATTTCGTTTTTTTCACGCTTTTTTAATGTATGCTTCAAATAAAAAATGTTGGGGAAAATTAAAAATTTATATTTACTACTACTCCTAACAACTCACCGCAGCACCAAGTCAACTGATCAGAGAATCGTCCAAGTTTGATCAAAAATGGAAAACTTTCCCTAATTTTGCTTTTTTCACGCGTTTTCAATGCATTCTTCAAATAAAAAAATGTAGCGGAAATTTAAAAAATTTAAATTTACTACTACTACTAAAAACTCACCGCAGCACCAAGCCGCCTGATAAGAGAATGATCCTAGCTTGATTAAAAAAAATTTAAAGTTTCCCTAATTTTGCATTTTTTTTACACGCTTTTTCAGTATATTCTTAAATAAAAAAATTGGCTGAAATTTTAAAAATACAAACTTACTACTATTACTAAAAACTCACCGCAGCACCAAGCCGCCTGGTAAGAGAAACAGTCCAAGTTTGATCAAAAATGGAAAAGTTTCCCTACTACAACTGCTACTACTACTACTACTACTAAAAACTGGCCGCTGCACCAAGCCGCCTGATAAGAGGATGGTCCAAGCTTGATTAAAAAATGGAAAAGTTTACCTAATTTTGCTTATTTTTTACACGCTTTTTAAATGTATTCTTCAAATAAAAAAAATAAAAAATTTTCACGCTTTTCCAATGTATGCTTCAAATAAAAAAATGTAGCGAAAATTTGAAAAATCTAAATTTACTAGTACTACAAAAAACTGGCCGCAGCACCAAGTCGCCTGATAAGAGAATGGTCCAAGCTTGATGAAAAAATGGAAAAGTTTCCCTAATTTTTCTTATTTTTTTACACGATTTTTTAATGTATTCTTCAAATAAAAAAAAATAGCTGAAATTTTAAAATACAAATTTACTAATACTACTAAAAACTCACCGCAGCACCAAGTCTGATAAGAGAATGGCCCAAGTTTGATAAAAAATGGAAAAATTTCCCTAATTTTTTTTTCAACGATTTTTCAATGTCTTCTTAAATAAAAGAGTGTAGCGAAAATTTGAAAAATCTAAATTTACTGCTACTACTAAAAACTCGCCGCAGCACCAAGCCGCCTGATAAGAGAATGGTCCAAGCTTGATTAAAAAATGGAAAAGTTTCCCAAATATCGTATATTTTTTTTTATACGCTTTTTCAATGTATTCTTCAATTTAAAAAAATTAGCTGAAATTTTAAAAAACAGATTTACTACTACTACTAAAAACTAGGCGCAGCACCATGCCGCCTGATAAGAGAATGGTCCAAGCTTGATTAAAAATGGAAAAGTTTCCCGAATTTTGTATTTTTTTTTTATACGCTTTTTCAATGTATTCTTCAATTAAAAAAATTTAGCTGAAATTTTATAAAACAGATTGACTATTACTACTACTAACAACACACCGTAGTACCAAGCCATTTGAGGCCAACACAATTACGCACACTTTGTTGTCTCCATCGCAATCTATTCAAAAATATAATTTTAAACAGTGATAAAGCAGATTCTCAGCTATTGAATGGTGGCAGGATTGTTGTCTAGGTTGCAACATCGCAGCCGCAGCACTACAGAAAAATAAGGTGCCAAAAACTTTCACATGGAGCATACACCTCCAGCAGTTGGGATAAAAGAATTATTTGGACAAAGAGCGTGTTTAATCGTAGCTGAAAACACACAGAGCTTGAAAAACACCCAATTTTTCGCCATTTGGTGTACATCTCTGAACGTCACGCCTATCGTAAAATTCCGCCACTCTTGGCACAGTTTCCGCCACGCTTGGCACAGTTCCCGCCACGCTTGGCAAAGTTCCCACCCCGTTCGGCACAGTTTCAGCTACGCTTGGCACACTTCTGTCAAACCTGACTTCCTACCGAGTGTTGCGGCTGGGGGGAGGTTCCACGGCTAGGACTTTGCCCACTTTGTTTAAAATTTTCTCTTTCATTCGGCTCTTTTTGCATATATTTGAGTCTAGAGGGGGGGGGGGCTGTAATTAATGTTTCCCCGGGCTCCGCCAACCCTAGAAACGGCAAGGAACTGCTGACCCGCATCCGAATGCTTCAAAATCTGAAATTAAAAAGTGGTACCACATTTGATGTCCGCATTTATGTTTTGGTCATGGTAGCTGGTTTAAATAATTTCCAAGCCCCATCATAGTCACACCAGTCGATAGAAGGCTAATATCTGTGAATTTAAAAGTTTTCCCGAACGGGCGCTAACTTTCCACAACCTGGCGCACAGATTAGACCAATAAGTTTTGCTGCACATTTCTGCCACGCTTGGCACACCCCCGTCATGCTTGGTACACTTTCACCACGCTTGTTATGCGCCACTTGCTGTACGTTCAATTTGGTATTATTTGAATTTATGAAGCAATGACTGTAAAAAAAGAAAAGAAAAAAAAAAGCAAAACAACAAAATTAGCCAACTTTTGTTCATAGGGTAGCCTATAACTCTAGCCAGGTAGACGAGGGGGGAGGTCTGATCCGGCATACAAGTGTGATGGTAGTGCTCATTATATGTGGAAAGGGTACTTGCGTGTTATAGCGACCACACCAAAGAAGTGAAGTTAGGTCAATCCTAATGAAATATACCTAAATATGATGAAAATATAATACTTTACTATCAAAATTATGGAAACTACAACAGAGAATTATGGAAAGCATGCCACCCAGAACGTATTATATTAAATACCTAACCACCTCTATCATAAATATATAATTAAAATATACCTACAAAGTAGTTTCTCTAGCTCAGGCTAGGCTGATTATCTCCAAATGGACACAGAAAACCGGTTTTGTAACAGATCAAGAACAAAGTGTGGTCGCTATAACGCGTAAGTACCGTGGAAAGATTTGTGTTTTTATATCTGACCTAAGGCTGTGTCACAAAGGAGAAGGTAGACTTCTCACATATTATTGAGAAGAAAACATGTTAAGAAAACCATTCCTACTTCATAATATGCAGAAAAATCGCAGGCAACACATTTTGAACGCGCCTCTACTATACTTTACCCCCCCCCTCTAATTTGCAAATATATAGCCCAATTTCTATTTCCTGATTTCGTCAGTGTTGATTCAATTTACAGGTTCACGGGTTGAAACAAGAGTGATGCATGGCAAAATGCTTGGGAAATATACAATTTGGCAAGGTCGTACCCAGGATTTTTTTTTTTTTGGGGGGGGGGTACTCAAAGATTCCATGAAAATAATCTTTGATTAAACACCCCCCCTCCCCCCCCCCAAAAAAAAAAAAAAAAATCCTGGGTACGACCTTGCCAAATTGTATATTTCCCAAGCATTTTGCCATGCATCACTCTTGTTTCAACCCGTGCACCTGTAAATAGAATCAACGCTGAAGAAATCAAAAAATAGAAATGGGCTATATATTTACAAATTAGAGGGGGGGGGGGTAAAGTATAGTAAAGGCGCGTTCAAAATGTGTTGCCTGCGATTTTTCTGCATGTTATGAAGTAAGAATGGTTTTCTTAACATGTTTTCTTCTCAACAGTATTTGAGAACTTTACCTTCTGCTGTGTGACACAGACTGAGGTTAGATATAGAAAACACAAATCTTTCCACGGTACTTACGTGTTATAGCGACCACACTTTGTTCTTTATCTGTAACAAAACCGGTTTTCTGTGTCCATTTGGAGATAATCAGCCTAGCCTGAGCTAGAGAAACTACTTTGCAGGTATATTTTAATTATATATTTATGATAGAGGTGGTTAGGTATTTGATATAATACGTTCTGGGTGGCATGCTTTCCATAATTCTGTGTTGTAGTTTCCATAATTTTGATAGTAAAGTATTATATTTCATCATATTTAGGTATATTTCATTAGGATTGACCTAACTTCACTTCTTTGGTGTGGTCGCTATAACACGCAAGTACCCTTTCCATATATACTAATCACTACCATCACACTTGAATGCCGGATCAGACCCCCCTCCCCCTCGTCCGCCTGGCTAGAGTTGTAGGCTAGCCTATGAACAAAAGTTGGCTAATTTTGTTGTTTTTCTTTTCTTTTTTTTCTTTTTTTTTACAGTCATTGCTTCATAAATTCAAATAATACCAAATTGAACATACAGCAAGTGGCGCATGCCAAGCGTGGTGAAAGTGTACCAAGCATGACGGGGGTGCGCCAAGCGTGGCAGAAATGTGCAGCAATACTTAATGGTCTGAACTGTGGGCCAGGTTGTGGAAAGTTAGCGCCCGTTCGGGAAAACTTTTAAATTCACAGATATTAGCCTTCTATCGACTGGTGTGACTATGATGGGGCTTGGAAATTATTTTAACCAGCTACCATGATCAAAACATAAATGCGAACATCAAATGTGGAACCACTTTTTAATTTCAGATTTTGAAGCATTCGGATGCGGGTCATTAGTTCCTTGCCGTTTCTAGGGTTGGCGGCGCCCGGGGAAACATTAATTACAGCCCCCCTCCCATCTCGACTCAAATATATGCAAAAAGAGCCTAATGAAAGAGAAAATTTTGAACAATGTGGGCAAAGCCCCAGCCATGGCACCTCCCCCCAGCCGCAACACCCGGTAGGAAGTCAGGTTTGACAGAAGTGTGCCAAGCGTAGCTGAAACAGTGCCGAACGTGGTGGGAACTGTGCCAAGCGTGGCGGGTACTGTGCCAAGCGTGGTGGAAACTGTGCCAAGAGTGGCGGAATTTTACGATAGGCGTGGCGTTCAGAGATGTACACCAAATGGCGAAAAATTGGGTGTTTTTCAAGCTCTGTGTGTTTTCAGCTACGATTAAACACGCTCTTTGTCCAAATAATTCTTTTATCCCAACTGCTGGAGGTGTATGCTCCATGTGAAAGTTTTTGGCACCTTATTTTTCTGTAGTGCTGTGGCTGCGATGTTGCAACCTAGACAACAATCCCGCAGCCATTCAATAGCTGAGAATCTGCTTTATCACTGTTTAAATTTATATTTTTGAATAGATTGCGATGGAGACAACAAAGTGTGCGTAGTTGTGTTGGCCTCAAATGGCTTGATACTACGGTGTGTTGTTAGTAGTAGTAATAGTAAATCTGTCTTTTTTAAATTTCAGCTAAATTTTTTAAATTGAAGAATACATGGAAAAAGTGTATAAAAAAAATATACAAAATTCGGGAAACTTTTCCATTTTTTAATCAAGCTTGGACCATTCTCTTATCAGGCGGCATGGTGCTGCGGTTAGTTTTTAGTAGTAGTAGTAAATTTAGATTTTTGAAATTTCCGCTACACTTTTTTATTAAAGAATGCATTGAAAAGGCGTGAAAAAAAAATTTGGGGAATTTTTCCATTTTTGAGCAAACTTGGGCCATTCTCTTATCAGGCGGCATGGTGCAGCGGCCAGTTTTTGGTAGTAGTAGTAGTAAATTTAAATTTTTGAAATTTCCACTACATTTTTTTATTTGAAGCATACATTGGAAAAGTGTGAATTTTTTTTTTTTGTTTTTTTTATTTAAGAATATATTGAAAAAACATCTTAAAAAAAAAGCAAAATTAGGGAAACTTTTCCATTTTGTAATCAAACTTGGCCCATTCTCTTACCACGCGGCTTGGTGCTGCGGTGAGTTTTTAGTGATAGTAGTAAGTTTGTATTTTTAAAATTTTAGCAATTTTAAAATTTTCGGCTATTTTTTTTTATTTGAAGAATACACTGAAAAAGCGTGTAAAAAAAATAAGCAAAATTAGGGAAACTTTTCCATTTTTTAATCAAGCTTGGACCATCCTCTTATCAGGCGGCTTGGTGCAGCGGCCAGTTTTTGGTAGTAGTAGTAGTAAATTTAAATTTTTGAAATTTCCACTACATTTTTTTATTTGAAGCATACATTGGAGAAGTGTGAATTTTTTTTTTTTGTTTTTTTTTATTTAAGAATATATTGAAAAAACATCTTAAAAAAAAAGCAAAATTAGGGAAACTTTTCCATTTTGTAATCAAACTTGGACCATTCTCTTACCACGCGGCTTGGTGCTGCGGTGAGTTTTTAGTGATAGTAGTAAGTTTGTATTTTTAAAATTTTAGCAAAATTTTATTTGAAGAATACATTGAAAAAGCGTATAAAAAAATAAAATAAAAATAAAAAATTAGAGAAACTTTAAAAAAATTTTTAATCAAGCTAGGACCATTCTCTATCAGGCGGCTTGGTGCTGCGGTGAGTTTTTAGTATTAGTAGCAAATTTGAATTTTTTAAAATTCCGCTACATTTTTTTATTTGAAGAATGCATTGAAAAGGCGTGAAAAAAAAAGCAAAATTAGGGAAACTTTTCCATTTTTGATCAAACTTGGACCATTCTCTGATCAGTTGACTTGATGCTGCAGTGAGTTGTTAGGAGTAGTAGTAAATTTAATTTTTTTAATTTTCCGCAACATTTTTTTTATTTGAAGCATACATTAAAAAAGCGTGAATAAAAAGCAAAATTAGGGGATTTTTCCTTTTTTGATCAAGCTTCGACCATTCTCTGATCAGGTGGCTTGGTGCTGCGGTGAGTTGTTAGTAGTAGTAGCAAATTTGAATTTTTTTAATTTCCACTACATTTTTTTATTTAAAGAATGCACTGAAAAAGCGTGAAAAAAAAAAATGCAAAATTAGGGAAGTTTTTCCATTTTGATCCAGCTTGGACCATTCTCTGATCAGGTGGCTTGGTGCTGCGGTGAGTTGTTAGTAGTAGTAGAAGTAAATGTAATTTTTTTTTAATTTTTGCTACTTTTTCTTATTTGAAGAATACATTTGTCTCAGTTTTTGGGCTTCCAGATATAATTGAAAAGCTAGTTGGGCTTGCTGACTAACTCCCCCAGGCAGTGAAGGCTCTTCCAGCTCATCATGGGTTTGTCCGCCTCCTTCATTAATTTCGTGTTTTTACTGTGTATTTACTGTGCTTTTACTGTTTATTTACTGTGTATTTAGTGTTTTATTGTGTATTGCTGAGTATTTAGTCGCTTTGTATGCATTTTTGTTTTTTTCTTCTATTTATACTCCGCTTTTGTTACTTTAGCGAGTTAAAAATAAATTATTATTATTATTATTATTGTTGAAAAAGAGTGGGGAAAAATAAATTCAAAATTAGGGATTATTTTATAATCAATCTTGGACCATTCTCTGAAAAAAATTTCAAAACGTTATCTTAATTCTGGCTAGGTCATTAGTCAATGGATGAATCTGGAAGTAATCAACTCAGTGATATAATTGTCTTGTCCGTTCGGTGCAACTTACAGCTGCAAGTATGTCACAAAACGCATATTTCACACAGAACATAGCCTTAAACTCAGCACGTTCTGCCGACTTTTTACATCCGTTTTCTTCTGTCTTACTTGGTTCTTGAATTATATTGAATTCTTAATTTTTCCAACATGCCTTAGTGGCCCTTTGGTCACTTATTGAAATAAGTGTAAACTGAACCGAGTAAGATATCAAATAGTGTTGTTCCATCGTAACCCCTCGATGATCCTGGGATTTGACATGTGTAGCACCTGGAGGGTCAGTGCGAGCCGATCTTGATCCCCAAAATCTGGCATGTTTTCTGAGTCCTCCCAGTGACACCGAGTTGGACTTGATGGTAGATAATTGGGTTTTCCTTGCTCGCTTGCTTGCTTCCTCTAGTACAACAACGGGTAAAACTTCAGGTCAGCCATCCATGCTTCGTGCTCAAGTCGTCGTTGTACATGTCCAAGCCATCGGAGGCGTTTGTAACCAAATATGTATTTGGTTTGGGACGTGGGTCAGTTGTGTGATCCTGTAAGCTCAGCCATAGTCGACCCAGCTCTAAATGGGTACCCGGAGGAATCTGCGGGTAAAAAACGGGAACTGTCGGATGATTTGTCCCCAACCACTCATTGCACTCCCGGCCAAAGGCATGCGGAATCCGGAGATCCGTACCTACGCAACGCGTCAGCATGCGAAAAAGTAAGTAAGTTATACAAAGGAAGTTTCGGGCTCAAATTAGATTTACGCAGGTAATTAGCCGAGCAATACCTATTTCTCTATCTTTTATGGATTACTTAAAAAAGTTTCTAAAAAAAGAAGTTTTTCAAAAAGAAAGTAAAGCGCAAAGACGAGCAGAAATGAAGTCAAATAAGAATTCAAACTTAAAACGCACAAAAATCACTGTCAATGAACAAATGATACCGAAACGGGCAGAAATTACAATGAATAAGCAAGTAAAACTAAAAAGGAACAAATTGCTATAGCTTCCCCTAAGCCTTCTAAAGGCAAAAGCGTCATTTGCGCTTAACTGAAAACAATTTATTCGGACAGCGTGTGTTTTTATTCCTCATGACGTCAACAAAATAAGAAAGACAATCACCATAAAACAAAGGCTACTGACAAGAATCAACAAAGTAGACTAACTGTTTAACATATAAGGGTCTAAAATAGCCTAATGAAAGTAGACTGATTTCTTAATACATAAGGGTCTTTAAGGACAAGGATAAGTATTGTTTCCTTGTGTATGTTATAATCAGAGAGAGTACAGAAATCTTCAAATTGCTTTCCACCCCAACTAAGACGCTGCCGGTCAGATAGAATGCCATCCTGATCTTGAATTTTTGCCTTCAGGTTTTCTATAGTGTCTGATGGCTCAACTTCAACAGTAATGTAGTGGAATAAGGGCCAGCCAAGTCCCTGACAAAAATTTGCATACCACCTCTCAAACGAAATACAAGGTGAAGCGTTGATTCCTTCTGTATGTTATAATCAAAGAGAGTACGGCCATCTTCAAGTTGCTCTCCAGAAAAAATAAGACGTTGCTGGTCAGGCGGAATGCCTCCTTTATCGTGAACTTTTGTCTTCACATTTTGTATGGTGTCTGATGGCTCAGTTTCAAGAGTGATGGTTTTTCCAGTAAGGGTCTTGACAAAAATTTGCATACCACCTCTCAAACGAAATACAAGGTGAAGCGTTGATTCCTTCTGTATGTTATAATCAAAGAGAGTACGGCCATCTTCAAGTTGCTCTCCAGAAAAAATAAGACGTTGCTGGTCAGGCGGAATGCCTCCTTTATCGTGAACTTTTGTCTTCACATTTTGTATGGTGTCTGATGGCTCAGTTTCAAGAGTGATGGTTTTTCCAGTAAGGGTCTTGACAAAAATTTGCATACCACCTCTCAAACGAAATACAAGGTGAAGCGTTGATTCCTTCTGTATGTTATAATCAGAGAGAGTACGGCCATCTTCAAGCTGCTTCCCAGCAAAAATAAGACGTTGCTGGTCAGGCGGAATGCCTTCTTTATCGTGAATTTTTGCCTTCATATTTTCTATGGTGTCTGATGGCTCAGCTTCAAGAGTGATGATTTTTCCAGTAAGTTTCATAAAGAAACCCTACAAACTTCTGAAAACTACTTTAAAATAATTTTAAATACCTCCTTATCTTGCAGTATCATTCTTGTGCATGACCTCATATAAAGGAAACACATCAATAACATTTTTTTTTCTTTATAATATGCCCAAAGTTTATATTAAAAAGACATCTTGGTTCCTTCTAACTTAGTTCACATTTTATCGCATATTTATTGTTTTGTTTTCAATTGATAGTTTCCCTTTTTATGTACAAGAACTATCTGCCATTAAATTCCTACTGTGTCTTTGTCATTGTTAGGAAGTTTTGGTTTACAACTTTCAGGCAGGCAGGAGTATTACTCACATATGACATCATACCCAATAAATTAGCTTGCATAAGAAGTTGCATTTTTTGTAAAAAAAAATTGCATTTTATTTAAGTATTATGTTAATTAATTACAAAACGACCAAGATATAGCAATTTCAGTGTCCTGAGGTGCTGTTCCCACTGTTCAGGTTCCAAAGAACATGTCTTGTGTGCCTCTCCCTTCAGCGACCTATGTACAGCTTTCCAGAATTGATGTGTATCTTTTTCGCTGAATCGTTTAATAAGTTCTTTTTCTTTCTTTGCTGCTTCGCATTGCTTTTTCTCTCTTATCATCTTCTTAAACCGCTTTCTGTTCTCTCTGTAAATTCTTCAATTATTCTCTATTCCGTGTCGTTGGGATGAGCGTACTTTCCTCAGGCTCTCTTGTACAATGAGTCTAAGACCCTCACACTCGTAATAAAAAAAAATGTTTTCTTCGATTTCTTCTCTTTCCGTATCGCATATCCGCCTCAGCGATTCTTCTAAATTGCATACTGCTTCACTTACTTTGCCCACTTAAACTAACTCAATAATCTTCTCCATCTCTTTCTCTAAGTTTTCGTTCCCCTCAGCTGAAATTGGTGCAAATTGGGGTCTGGGGGTTGGAACACTGAGGTCTGGTAGGGGCAGTTGTCCCCCTGCCCCATAGCAAATTACACCCCTTTTTAACAGGTTTCCTTCTCAGTAGCCCCAACTCTAGACTTATACATTGTGTATTGTTTATATCTGAGCTCAGTGTGACAACATAATATTAACGGCATTTAATTCCGCGGTAAATTTCTACCAAATCATATTATTGACTTACGCATAAAGTGAATATACCACTCGATGCTTTTTTATGCTGATTACGAATATAATAATCATTTCTATCGGAAATGAATTTCAGCCCCCCCCCCCTATATATGCCAATTCAGGGTATATATTTCTACATTAGGGGGAGGGGGTGGAGGCAAATTTTGTTTCTGATGTAAATGGGAGGTAAATTAAAAATTTACCCCCACACCCCCTAATGTAGAAATATATACCCTGAATTGTCATATATAGGGGGGGGGGGCTCAAATTCATTTCCGATAGAAATGATTATTATATTCGTGATCAGCATAAAAAAAAGGCATCGAATGGTGTATTCACTTTATTCCTAACTCAATAATATGATTTGGTAGGAATTTACCAATTCCGCCCCTAGCCCCCAGGTACTACAAACTGCATTTTAACTTAGAAACATAGGAGGAGCAGCACCTTTTTTATTTCATCAACTCATGTGTTCTTTACAGTCAATCGTAAGCCTGCTTAGCGCAGTGGATAGCGCGTCGGACTTCTAATCCGAAGGTCGCGGGTTCGACTCCCGCAGTAGGTAGCCTTTTTACATGGATGCTGTCAACTTTTGAAGTTGAGCGATATCTGAAGGTACTTCAAGTACTATTTACGTGCTATCTACAATAGTTACGTTTATACCAGTTTGGTACATTTTATCAGTAATCTCACAATTATAAATGTTGGTATGCTTTAAAAGGAATAGTAAAATATATCAAAATTAAATTTCGTCGCTGTTGCAGATTGCCAAAGATAGTCCTTGTCGGCCAAACGTCTAGGACTAAATGAAAAGCAGGTCGTCCCCGAATGGGGTCACGGGCACCGACAGGAGGGGGCAGGGGGGCCATACCCCCCCCCCCGGAAATTTAGGACTATAAAGTAATTATAAGGAAACCAAAGGAAAGAGAGCAGAATAGGAAAAACATGAAAAAAAATGTGTGATGCCTCATTGTTGGTTGCCTGCCAATAGATTTTGACCTTAATAAGGAAAATATATGTTCTAATTTGTAACTGAGTGACTTATTTTTAGTTTTCCACAAATATTTTTTCTGTATGTTTTGGTTGGAGCAAAAAAAAAAAATCAAATTCTTCATAGTAATGAATGGTTAGTAAATAACGATCCTTGTCAATAACGAAAGTATATGAGCCTAACTATTGATAATATTAAATAAAAAAATTAGCTTTTTATGGTGATCCTAAATATGTATTTGTTTATTAGTAATTATTGCAGTTATTAGTTCCCAAAATCGTATAATTATAGAAAACAACTTAACAAGGGGCAATTTTGATAAAAACATGCCGTTAACTTTTGCTTGTATTGCAAAAGTACCCATGAGCTGATATATGAAGCCACTACAATCAGAAAATTTTCCCCTGAACCGAATGTAGGGCATTTCTGTATTTTCCCCCTGAACGAATACGTTTTTCTGTGTTTTATTATCATTTTTTTCCAGGAGTGACGGTATGCTTCTAGTTGTCACTTTCAAAAAGATTTAATTTTTTACAGTTATGAAATATAAAGGTGTCAAATATACTGGTTTTTGGTATTCAAAATTAAATTAAAAATATTGAATAACAAACTTTTATTTGATTTTCTTAATCTTGTTTTTAATGTTTTACTTTGAACAAACTACTTTGATAATGCGTTACTTTTTAAAAACACTTACTAGTCTAAAGGCATTAGATATTTTGGTGTTTGATAACCGAGTTCAAAACTGTCGATATTGTTAAAAGATATTCATCCAACGCTTTGGCATTGCTCAACAGAACTGAATGCTGGGAGTTTATATGTTTGTTTTCGTAAGTAGACTATTGTTTTCTGTTATTTTTTGTAATTACTTACTTTTTTCATTTTTACATACTTTTACTTTAATTGACATACCTTTTCCATTGCCTTTAGAAAAATGTTTGTCTCTAAGATTCATTAAATAAAAAAAACAAGATTTTTCAACTGAAAGTAAGGAACAACATAAAAACTTAAAACGAAAAAAATTATTACGTATATGATGGGGATTTCCTCTCCTCAACACCTCGATCTTCAAGCTACAGTTTTTCGGCACTTTAAAAAAAAGTTACTTATTGTTCTAATTAAACGACCCTTGTGTTTCAGGAGTCGTTTTAAAGAATTGGGACAAAATTTAGACTTTAGCGTAAAGAGGGAAGTGTTGAGGAGGGGGTAACCCCCCTCATATGCTTAATCATTTCTGTTCGTTTTAAGTTTTAATGTTACTCCTTACTTTCACTTGAATTTTTTTTTAATTTAATGTCGGATCGTTTTTAAATAACGCCAGGATATCTGACTCCACCTCCACGGAAAAATCCCCCTCCCTAAAGAAATATCCTCTGGATAATTCAATCTTGGCGAAAATTTACCCCGGGTAATTACCCTAAATATGTCCACGCGTAAAATTGAATCGGTAAAGAGAAAGCAAGGCATACAAAGAAATTTTGTGTAGGAATTCTGGCAAATTTAACCAGTTTAAAATTTCCCTGACAAGTTCACCCCCTGGAAACTTACCTCTCCATAGAAAATTCTCCCCGTTCAAAATCCTCCCAGCAGGGAATTTGTCCTCCCCTCCCCACCCGAAAAATATATGGATACTTCCCAATAACAAATACAATATGTAAATTTTCGACGTAACACCTTTAAATTAGGTGTTGTTTTCTTAGACCACACTGCCGTTTTAAGACGAACAAATAAACTTTTAAATGGGGATAAATCCATTTATTTAGAAAGTGAAAAAACAGGTACAAAAGTCCAGATATTTCGGTCACATATACAGCGACCGTCTTCAGTAGAAATACTAAAATAATAAAATTGAAACTAGCATATTTATATGCAACGAAATAAATAACTTTTCGTGTCATTCACAAAATAATGAACTTCCAGATTATTCACTGGATTATTTGCAGAGAGACTTCATTGACAAAGTTCATTCAAAGTTCTTGATGTAAATTTTCTTCTTTAATCTTGCCCAAATGTAAAACAAATTTCCAATGAAAGTGGTAAAGCCTCCCGTGTCTTCTAATTGCAAACCAAATGTTGACTTTATAGATGCTTACTGGGTTGGTCTCATTTCCCCATATATACGACGTATTTTCGACATAACACCTTTAAATTAGGTGTTGTTTTCTTAGACCACACTGCCGTTTTAAGACGAACAAATAAACTTTTAAATGGGGATAAATCCATTCATTTTAAATCGTAAATTAAATAAAAAAAACAAGTTTTTTAAACTGAAAGTAAGGAGCGACATTAAAACTTAAAACGAACAGAAATTATTCCGTATATGAAAGGGGCTGTCCCCTCCTCAACGCCTCGCTCTTTACGCTAAAGTTTGACTCTGTCTCACAACTTTATTTTTTAAAACAATAAAAAACTTTAGCGTAAAGAGCGAGGCGTTGAGGAGGGGACAGCCCCTTTCATATACGGAATAATTTCTGTTCGTTTTAAGTTTTAATGTCGCTCCTTACTTTCAGTTTAAAAAACTTGTTTTTTTTATTTAATTTCTGATCGTTTTTTAGTTAATGCAGGGGATGTTTCCCCCCTCTTTAAAAAATCGAGTAAATTTTCTCAGGCTCGTAGCCTTTGATGAGTAATACTAAACTTAGTAAAATTTATATATTCAGAATCAGCATTATAAACACATTCTTTTGATACATTTATTGACATCAAAATTCCGTTTTTAAAAGTTTCGATTACTATTGAGCCGTATCGCTTGTTTTTTTATTGTTTTTTTATTACGTATATGTTATTACGTATATGAGGGGATTCTCCCCTTAGTCAATACCACGCTCTTTACGTTAAAAGTTAAAAAAAATTTGATTCACAAACCCCTGAATCACAAAGGCCGTTTAATTAGAATAGATAGCTCTTTTGAAAGCACTAAAAAAAAAACTGTAGCGTAAAGAGCGAGGTATTGACTTGGGGGAGAACCCCCTCACATACGTTATAATTTCTGTTCGTTTTAAGTTCTAATATTCCTTCTTACATTTCAGTTGAAAAAACTTGTTTTTTTTGTATTTAATTTCTGATCGTTTTTTAAATAATGCTTGGAAATCCGGCGCCCCCTTCATAGAAATTTCCCTTACCCCAAAGAAACATCCTCCATGGAAATATTCTCCGGATTAACCCCCTCGTCTAGCCCCCCCTCTCCAGAAAAAATCCTTCCTGAAAATGGTTGTATACTTCCCAATAACCAATAAATAATGCTGGCAAGTCCGGCGCCCCCTTCATGGCAATTTCCCTTCCCCCATGAAAACTTCCTTCATGAACAGATCCTCCAACATAACCACCGACCCACCCTTCCCTCCCACTACCAGAAAAAAAACCTCCTGAAAACTTCTGTATACTTCCCAATAACCAATACTATATGTTAACATTGGGTAAAGTTCATAACTTTTAGCCCTCCCTCTGGGAACTTCGGGGATTAAGTCATTCTAAAAGACATATTTATCATATTTTCGACCATTTTGAACAAAATGGCTATCTCAGAATTTTGATCGGGTGACTTTGGGAAAAAAATAAGCGTGGGAGGGGGCCTAGTTGCCCTCCATTTTTTTTGGTCACTTAAAAAGGGCACAAGAACTTTTAATTTCCGTTCCAATGAGCCCTCCCACGATATTCTAGGACCACTGGGTCGATACGATCACCCCTGGGGAAAAAAAAAAAAAAAACAAACAAACAAATAAACACGCATCCGTGATCTTTCTTCTGGCAAAAAATGTAAAATTCCACATTTTTGTAGATAGGAGCTTGAAACCTCTACAGTAGGGTTCTCTGATACGCTGAATATGATGGTGTGATTTTCATTAAGGTTCTATAACTTTTAGGGGGTCTTTCCCCCTTTTTTTGAAAATCAGCCAAATTTTCTCAGGCGCGTAACTTTTGATGGGTAGCACTAAACTTGATGAAAGTTATATATTTGAAATCAGCATTGAAACCTGATTCTTTTGATATATCTATTGGTATCAAAAACCCGTTTTCTAGAGTTTCGGTTACCATTGAGCCGGGTCGCTCCTTACTTACAGTTCGTTACCACGAACTGTTTGATCCATAAATCCATTTAAAAGTTTATTTGTTCGCCAACTTGGTTGAATCCAGTGTTGTTGTTGTTGTTGTTTGGGGTTTGACGCGTTCGACCAATAGGTCATATGCATTTGTATCAATCGATTATTCTGTGCCTTCTGTAATCACTAGCTTGCTTGGGTGTCACTTCAGTCAATATTCGTTGAGCCAGATCAGGTATCACTTATTGTGCTATTGGTTGGTGGTTATTCACCTGCAGCAAATGCCTGCGTTGAAAAACTGAATCAGAGTAATTCAGCTGTGCTTTCTCATCAAACAATTAAAATACATTTACAACACAATTAAAATAAATAATGCAAATATACATCATTCCTGTCACATACACCAAATACAAAAAACAAAGCTGATACACCATAGATAAAAAAAAAAAGAAAAAAAAAAGTGTGATGACTCTAAAATGAGCTAATATAGGGTTAAAAAAAAATCTTAAAGGGAATGAACCAAACCAGTAGTCTTAACAAATCTTCCTATAAGGTTTGTGCTTAGTTTTCTAGCCCAAGGAGGAGACGTGTGATGTCCCAGAACAGAACGCATTGTGGATGCCTTAAATGCCTTCTCACATCAATTCCTTAGTATTTCCCTCTCCTTTTCATATTATCTACAGTTGAAGATGATGTGACGCATGTCTTCATTGAATAGTAGGCTACTGCCACCGTGTGCCATTACTTCTTCTGCAACTGGGAAGCCTAAAGCTTCTCAGAATTTTAAACTGATTGCAAATTCATCCTCGGAGTAAATTCGTAGTTTGGTGCCCTAAAATGACAGAAAACAAGATTTTCCCCTGGCCCAACCTGTATGGTCACTTAAAAAAGAGCTTTAATAAAGTCTAAATTTATTAAAATTTTATTAATTTATTAAGCTTTAAATTAATAAACTTTAAATTTACGTTTGAATGAGCTCCCTCCCAATTATCTTGGACCTTCGGTTTGATATAATTACTTCTGGGAAAAAACGCAAAACAAATAAACATGCATCGACGATCTTTCTTCTGAAAACCATCCAAAACTCTACATTTTGAAGATTGGAGCTTGAAACCTCTACAGTAGGATTCTCTGATATGATGTAGGCTATCTAATAAAGGGATTTTCAATGAAATCGCTTGCTTTTTTGGCGATGTTTCAAAAGATCTTGGGGATGTTTTCAGAAATCAGGCAAATTTTCTCAGATTTTTAGTTTTGGGTGGGTAACAATAAACTGAAAGAATTATATATATTTAGAATCAGCATAAAAAACCAATACTGCCGGCTTAACAATTGCAATGAGAGTTCCATATTTAGTTTTGGTGAATATTGACCCAAGTCACTTTTTACTTCCAGTTTTTTTTATCACAAACTATTTGATAAGATTCTCCTGTGACGAAATTTTTTTGAACCTTTTTATTTTATTTAGTTAAATAGGCTAATAAAAAAGAAAGGGAGTCAATTTGACAACTGAATAGTAAGTTTAAATTTTGTTTTTCTTTTGTTATTCTATTTTTTTTTAGTTGTCTGAAAAAATAAGGGATTTAAGTTCGAGGGGGAGATTTGTCCTGTTATGAAAGAAGTACATTTATGATTAATGATTAACGATTAATAATCTATGATTTAATTGATTTAATGATTTAATGATTTATGATTAATGATTTTCCTGATGTAGATCAGGAAAATCAATGTGTTATAAGATTTTGCAGGGGGGACAAGAATCCCCTGCTAAATCCTCCCTTTGAGAACTCATTGGATCCTCCTTTAGATGTGATTGTGACGATCAGAACTAGTCAAAGAACGAGTCAAACGGCAGGCATAAAAAGACGAAAAAGAACAATGTAGAGCTTTTTGTGTGGACCAGAGAAAAAATATTTTTCCACTCCCCAAAATACATAGTTCCATCAACCTCCTCAACTATGAAGTCAATGAAACTTCAGGCAAAGTGTGTCTGAAGTCAGGCCCACTTTCCACTGAGGTATTATAGAAAACTGACCTTTCTAGTCCTCTTTGACTCAACAACGTCAATTTTGTGTATTTTAACTGGTATGACACACACGAATTTATTTATGTTTTTATTTATTGATCCCAAAATCCCAATTCGTTCCTTTGCAGCTTGTGATTAAGGTCGTATCCAGGATTTTGTAAGGGGGGGGGGTATTTTTTCGGTAGGTTGGGGGACTACAAAGAAAATTTTAAAACGTGTCAAAAACTCGTTTATATGCATTTTTGTTACGTTTTTACGACTCAGGCATGAATTTCAGAGGGGGGTTCAAACCCCCAAACACTCTCCATCCCCCGGATGCGCCTTGCTTGCGATAGCTATTTTCTTTTAACAAATATCATCTTAACTTGAATTATGCAGTGAAAGAAAAGGAAAGGGAATTCGTTTGTGTCCTAACAGTTACAATACACAAAATCAGGACCTGATGAAGTAGGTGCGGGGCCCGGTTTGATTTTTTTGCGGGGTTTTCTATATATATTAAATATCTAGATAAATTATACATGCATATTAGTTTACGTACGTACAGTAGTTCACGTAAGTAGTGCAAAATCTCTTTAATATAGGACTATCCCGATTAAATTCAATAAATTTGACATGGAATTTCACAGGTATCAGTTTTTTATATTATAAAGCATATATAACATAATAATAACCACATTTATTAATCTAATCCAGCAATGCAAACTTGATAGGGTTGCTTCCTGAATGCCCACCCCCGGAGCGTCCCGTGTCACTGCATCCGCGACGGAGCGCCCACTGCTCGGAGCGCCCACCGCACTGAGTGCTCACTATACGGACCGTCCACTTATCACAGGCTGTCACGGAGCGTCCACGATTTTAGCGTCTCCATACGGAGCGTCCACAGTCTGAGCGTCCACATTTTTTTTTTACTAGATACTTTCAACCATAGCTAAGGGAACTTAGCAAAGGTTCGACATAGGTCTCAGTGTTTCCACTTCTACTTGTTTTGGTAGTAGAACACTTATTTTCGGATCATTCTTCTTCCAAATATTAAAGCTACTTATCTATTACCGTCTGGACACTTCGTTGCGAATTTAACACAGGGCGATGAATCGGAACATGATCCGCTGTTGTCTCTTATGGATTCCGCACCTCATTAAGCATTGTTCCCATGGACAGCGAAATTCTCGCCGCACCTGAGAATTCCGCAACGCATTGCAAATTTTCTACGCTCCGTGCGGATTCGCAGCGCAATTTCCATTGGGATTGGGTGCGGAAATCCGGGCAGATTTTCCTGCGGATTTTTCCGCTTTCTCTGGGAAACATGTTTTATGTTTGTAATGTAACACGTCCAGTATCTGTGAGATTCCCCTTCTCGTAAACCTAGCCCTCTTTTTGAAGCCAAATCTGGGCTAATAAATACTACCGCATGTGGTTTACTACTACTTTGTGGACGCTCCGTATAGTGGACGCTCTGTATCGTGGACGCTCCGTGAATGGACACTCCGAGCGGCGGTCACTCAGTGCAGTGGTCACTCCGTGCGGTGGGCGCTCCGTGCGGTGGGCGCTCCATGCGGTGGGCGCTCCGTGCGGTGGGTGCTCCGTCATGGACGCAGTGCAGAGTGGGCACTCAGGAACTAAGCCACTTGAAATAAATATATTATAGTTTTTTGGATAACTCATAATTTATCCCTTATCGTGAAAAAATAATTTGCTTTAAATTTCAAATCATTTTTTTTTGTTTATTTAGATGGTAACGCGGGGCCCTTTCAAATGTAGGGTCCGATTAGACCCAATAGCTCCAATCGTCCTTTATCCGGCCCTGTAAAAGATTGACATTGTGCAGTCACGAAGGACAAGAGAGATCAGTTTTCAATAATAACGCAGGGATAAGTGCGTCTAAGTTTTCATTGATTTCACAATTGTGAAGCATATTTGATAGCAAATCTTTCTAGTTGTGAAAAGTATGTCAGAAAGGCAAGTTAGAAGAACGGCTACCACTTAGACTTTACAGGAATTAATGACTCCGGGTTAAGGGTGAAATCTAAGAGCGCCATTTCATAGAACCCGATATCTTTTCTTTTTTCTATCTCTGTAGTTTAAATCTTTAAACAAAAAAGTAACTTGCATAAAGCTTTAAAAGCCTCTATAACTCTCAACTCTCTAATTTTAACTTTAGCTTTAAATCCAAGTTTAGATGATATATATTTTAAAAAATTGCTACCACAAGCCAAGAACGGTTGGATTCAAATTTTGGGGTCGATAAATAAAACATAAATAAATATACCATACCAGTTACAATACATAAATCTGCACATTGTGCAGTAAGGGAGGACTAGAGAGATTCTTACCTTAAGATCCTCCTGTGCCTCCAGAGGCGCTTAGGGTATTCAAGAAGACTCACCAGTCAACTCTCATCACTGCAGACACCCAGACATCTTCATATTCGGGTTGGATTGGGGCATTGAGATTTGTGAAGTCAGCCCGCTAGCTGCGTCGTAGGATGTTTTAAAGTGTCCCTAAATTTCATTGACTTGATATTTGTGAAGCGTATTTGATGGTCAATCATTTCGAAAAGTATGTCAGAAAGGGAAATCAGAAGGGCTGAAGGGCAACAGATTGAAAGAAAGGGCTACCAGAAAGGGGAAGTTAGAAAGTGCTGCCACTTAGATTTTACTGAAATGTAATGACTTCAGGTTAAATATGAAAGCGCAAATTTATAGAACCCGACGTCCTTTTTCATCTCTGCCTTTTAAATCTATAAACCAAAAAGCAATTTGCAAAAAGCTTTAAAAGCATCTTTTCGCTCTGCCGTGAAATTATAAAAACATAAGATACACCCTTGGGTTTTTGTCAGGGTGATACAGCCTAAATCTCTAGGGGATCTACCTAGGTCTGTCTGATCTGCTGAGCTGCTAGTTAATACACAATGGTTACCTAACATCACAGAGCGTAATGACCCCGGGTTAACGATGAAATCTAACCGCGCCATTTTATAGGATTTGATGTCCTTTTTTTCTCTATTTTAATAGTTTAAATTTTTAAACAAAAAAATAATTTATGAAAAGCTTAAAAAGCCCATTTTCGTTAAACTTTGAAATTATAAAAGCATAAAATACATCCTTTGGATTCGGCCAGACCGATGGAGCCTTGATTTGCAAAGATCTGCCTGGATTAATGGCGGTTCTTGCCTACCTTGCCCCCAGGGCAAAATCTTGAGTACCCCCCCCCCCCCCCCTGTCACCCAAAAATTTTCAGGCCAAGTTTCAACCAAATTTTCATTTGTTAACATAATTTTTCCATTTATTTAAATCTGAACTTTCTTAATTTAGCCTCTGCGGAATTATTAATTATCTCGTCCCAAAAGATTGCTTCTAATTCTTCAATTCGGTCTACTTACTTTTTGCTTAAAATTCAATTTTGAAATTGCTTAAATTTGGTATACCTACTTTTATCCCCCAGGAATAGTGATGAAGATATGGGAAAAATGAAAATTTCGAATTCAATTTGCTCTGCGCCCCCCCCCCCCTATTTTATAAATTTCAAAATTACAAAATGATTATAACCATGAGATTATTTATTTGAAATTTTGCACCCCTAAAGTTTCAGCCTCCCAGGCAAGTGCCCCCTTTGCCTGTCCCCTAAAACTGCCACTGGCCCAGATCAGTCTGAACTGCTGAGCTGCTGTGCAATGCGCAACAGTTTCCTAAATAATAAAAATATAATTATCTTCAAAATCTGAGCTATGTAATTTTATAGAACCAGGCACCTTTTTTCCAACTTTGGAATCTTTAGAAAAAAATTAACTTGCAAAAACTTTACAAGCTTACTTTGGTCTCCTCTGAAATGATAAAAACACAAGATTCCTGGCATCATAAAAAACCATAAATCAGTCATGTAACCAAAAGAAAAATATTTTACACAATTTATTTCACTTCACATAAAACCTCACATACACATGAACCGACTAAAAACGACAAAAAATCTGGAATATCTACAAGTGCAAAATAATTTTAAAACTATTAATTTGAGATCAAATGTATAAAAAGACAAAGATAGAAAAAAAAATATACACACAACAATTTTTCAACAAGATCATTTTATTTGTATATAAATAATAATATATTTAGACACTATAAGCACAGAGCTCAAAGGACGAAAGAAAACTGAAGCAGACTAGACCTTTGGCCCTACAAAATTGTTCTTATAGGAATTAAAATTGCTAGCTCTGCTAACAATTGGAATTGCCCAGTAGAACTAACAGAGGATATAGAGCTTTCATAATCTCTGGTAGCAGTAGATGACATTAATTTTAATTTTTTGCAGACTAGCAGAGTAGAGTAGAGCAGAGTAGCAGAGCAGAGTAAATTTCACAATTGTCTGTTGCTTGAGCAACACGCATATCTTATAGTCAATTTTTTCTATATTTGATTTCTTTTAGTTTGGTAAATTAAAGTAAAAGAAAAAAGCGAATGTTAGTTTTTTTTTAATTTAACTGTTTAAGTCCTGCTTTTATAGTTCATTCAAACGCCTTTCAAATAAAGACTTCAAAGGTGAGACTTTCAGTTGGACATTATAAACTACAAATGTATTTAGGTGTTATATATTTCTTGGATAGTTCATGATTTATATTTTGAAAATATTGCATGTTTGAAGGTTACACACATACATCTAAGTGTCATTGGTGCATCTAAGACGCAGTTTTTTTTCATTAGAAATTTTGAAAGATCGAAGTCAAAACCGATCAGACGTACAGATAGTAAATTTTGGATATACTTAGATAGAAGACAATTTACTAATGTCTTTAAATATGTATAAACATGTTTTGTAAATATTTTTAATGTTTAAATATATTCAAACATATCTGTAAATATGTTTGTGTAAAAATGTTTAATATGTGTAAATATGTAGAAATATGTTTAAACATTAAATGTTTAAATATGTAGGTAAGTTTTAAATAACGAATTACTTACAGGTATCTGCAAAAATTCTTCTAGAGGAGTAACCTTGTAGAATTTTCTAGAAGGGGGGTAGGGGCAGGGGCTTGAAAAACAAGTTTTACCAAAAAAGTGCTATATTTTTTCAACAGATTATAAAATTCTGTACTTCTAGGTATTCGTCAAGGGGGCTGCCTCCATTCGATGTCCCGTGGACACCCTTTTATCATTATCCCCCAAAGGTTATAGTTATGTATTTTTATGGAATATTTTGATTGAGGCTGAGGGAGAGGTGCCATTGTAGGGGAGGGCTCATACATATTTAGATATCTTTAGTCAAACCAATGATTTCTCCTTATTATTAAACTTATTGTGCCCTGATATTCTTGTAAGTTGTATTCCAAAATCCGGTCTTTAGAATGCCGGAACAATAGCCAACATTTCCTTCAATTAAACGAAGCCATAAAGCCAGAAGCCATGGAAACCGGGATTTTTCTTTGGGTGGAGGGGTATAAATTCGGGGGGCACAACATTGAAAAAGAACTAAAAAATAGACAAATTTTACGAAACGTATAAGAACAATCAAAGCAATAATGTGATTTTGGGGAGGAACAGGTTCAAACACCTCCTACCTGCATACTTGGGTGGGGAAAACAGGTGTACTATGACCTATCAAAAAATGCAGTTGCTTATCAAAAGATTCCTTATCGTTAGTTGAAAACACAGAGAGAACTTTGGACTTCCGCCAGAGTTCTACCACCCGTATTCTTAAAAAAAAAGTCTTCGAGGTGCACTTGCATCTCAACTGAAATATTGGTCAATTAATGCGGGTGTAGCAGTTACCATCCTTTCCTATAAGATGTATTTTCTTTTATAGGAAATATATCAAAATATTTTTTGAGTGATTCCTCTTTTTTCTGTTTTATTTTTGTTGCTACTCCCTCTTTTTTTCAATTTGGTAAGGTTAATGTGCATGAATAATATTCAATCGGTTGCTTTTTCGATGATTTTCTCTGCTTCAGTGTGACTTTTTGTCATATTGACTTTCGTTTATGTTAATAACATTGTTTTGAATTTTTATCTTTCTAACAATGATATATGACATGCGATACGATATGCTTTCTACAGTTCGAAAGCAACCATTCCTATATGAGGATGAGACGACGCAAAGGAAGGTCCAATCGCCGAATTATGCGTAAGAAGAACGATTTTTCGCCAACTCGGAAAGCTGTTGAGCTAGAGGCCTTTTTCACTGACTAGCGAGATTCTTGAAACAAGATTTATGATAAGCAATGGAATAAAGTAGCTTGTAAACCTGGATAATCCAATTGCACTGTGTAACTGCAAGATTCATAAGCTCACAATGCAACCAACCCACGAACCAGCAAAATAAACAATCGAAATCCACAATTCTTTTTCAAGCCAAGTGGTTAAATTCATCTATAGCCCAGTTTTTGTCCCAATGAAGTGTGTTTCTTGTTACTCTTTCCATTACTCCTTGTTGCTTCTTCCTTTGCTTGTTACTCCTTCCATTACTGCTTGTTGCTTTTTCATTTGCTTGTTACTCCTTCCATTACTCCCTGTTGCTTCTTCATCTGCTTGTTACTCCTTGTTGCTTCTTCCTTTGCTTGTTGCTCCTTCCATTACTGCTTGTTGCTCCTTTCTTTGCTTGTTACTCCTTTCTTTGCTTGTTACTCCTTCCATTACTACTAGTTGCTTCTTCCTTTGCTTGTTACTCCTTCCATTACTGCTTGTTGCTTCTTCGTTTGCTTGTTACTCCTTCCACTACTGCTTGCTGCTTCTTCCTTTACTTGTTACTCCTTCCGCTACTGCTTGTTGCTTCTTCATTTGCTTGTTACTCCTTGTTGCTTCTTCCTTTGCTTGTTACTCCTTCCATTACTCCTTGTTGCTTCTTTCTTTGGTTGTTACTCCTTGTTGTTTCTTCCTTTACTTGTTACTCCTTCCACTACTCCTTGTTGCTTCTTCCTTTGCTTGTTACTCCTTCCATTACTCCTTGTTGCTTCTTCATTTGCTTGTTACTCCTTCCATTACTCCTTGTTGCTTCTTCCTTTGCTTGTTACTCCTTCCATTACTGCTTGTTGCTTCTTCATTTGCTTGTTACTCCTTCCATTACTCCTTGTTGCTTCTTCGTTTGCTTGTTACTCCTTCCACTACTGCTTGCTGCTTCTTCCTTTACTTGTTACTCCTTCCGCTACTGCTTGTTGCTTCTTCATTTGCTTGTTACTCCTTGTTGCTTCTTCCTTTGCTTGTTACTCCTTCCATTACTCCTTGTTGCTTCTTTCTTTGGTTGTTACTCCTTGTTGTTTCTTCCTTTACTTGTTACTCCTTCCACTACTCCTTGTTGCTTCTTCCTTTGCTTGTTACTCCTTCCATTACTCCTTGTTGCTTCTTCATTTGCTTGTTACTCCTTCCATTACTCCTTGTTGCTTCTTCCTTTGCTTGTTACTCCTTCCATTACTGCTTGTTGCTTCTTCCTTTGCTTGTTACTCCTTCCATTACTGCTTGTTGCTTCTTCGTTTGCTTGTTACTCCTTCCACTACTGCTTGCTGCTTCTTCCTTTACTTGTTACTCCTTCCGCTACTGCTTGTTGCTTCTTCATTTGCTTGTTACTCCTTGTTGCTTCTTCCTTTGCTTGTTACTCCTTCCATTACTCCTTGTTGCTTCTTTCTTTGGTTGTTACTCCTTGTTGTTTCTTCCTTTACTTGTTACTCCTTCCACTACTCCTTGTTGCTTCTTCCTTTGCTTGTTACTCCTTCCATTACTCCTTGTTGCTTCTTCATTTGCTTGTTACTCCTTCCATTACTCCTTGTTGCTTCTTCCTTTGCTTGTTACTCCTTCCATTACTGCTTGTTGCTTCTTCATTTGCTTGTTACTCCTTCCATTACTCCTTGTTGCTTCTCCCTTTGCTTGTTACTCCTTCCATTACTCCTCGTCGCTTCTTTCTTTGGTTGTTACTCCTTCCATTACTCCTTGTTGCTTTTTCCTTTGCTTGTTACTCCTTGTTGCTTTTTCCTTTGCTTGTTACTCCTTCCATTACTCCTTGTTGCTTCTTCCTTTGCCTGTTAGTCCTTCCAACTATTGGATAGAAGTGCTGCGCGACTACTGCGTGCACACCTCGTATAATGAAAAAATCAAATTGTCCAAAAGACGATAAAAAATGATCTGATGGCGCAACTTCTTAGATAAAATACCAAACAATTACACATGACTCAGAATTTTTTTTCATACGTAGATCAGAGATATACGAGATATTACGAGGTGTGTTTTTCTTATTTCGCCATGTAAGTATAAGAGATAAAAATTCTCCGTTGTCACCGGACAAAGCAGGATGAAAAATTGCATCAGAAGCATATAAAAGTCATTTTCGGTAAAAATCGATTATACGAGGTGTGCACGCAGCACCCGCGTGCAGCATTTTATAGCCACCGTGCCCCTGTAGTATCTCTATTTGGCTGCACAGGGCCTGGGGCTCGATTCCAGCTATTGCAGAGTCAACCGGAAAGGGGACGTCAAATTCCCTAATGGTTTTACTTCCTACAGCGAATTTAACGAAATGAAACTAAATTTGTTTTGGGAAAGAGATGAAAAAAATATCTTTTTTTCACCATGTGAAGCCCGGTCGCTAATATTCTGAATAAACTAAATAGCGAGCGCACTTTCTCTATGTCAATATGAGGGATTGAGATGATGAAACAATACATTTAAACACAAATAAAAAAGCTTATTTACAACAACAACAAAAAATACTAAATAAAAACCAACAACACTACTTTCAACAATTGCATAGCATTGCTGTCTCACAACAGTTCTGGAGATCACTTTTATCTTTAATTCTAGTTCAAACTGACAACTTAGAAGAGTTGCACTGACAACTTATAAGAGTGGAAAGTGGCGCTAATGATAAAAAACACTAACGCTATCTAGCATTCAATTGGCATCTAGAGCGCTAGATGCCAATCTATTGGCATTTACTATTAATCTATTATTATTAGTAATAGATTAATTAAAATATTATATTATTAAAAATCATAATTAAAATTATAAATAATAATAAGATGCCTTATTATTGATCTATAAGGCATATATTGGCGTTTTCCATGCTTTATGATCGTTTTACGTTCAGAAACTGAGATGAGAAACTTTTTACTGCACTAATTTTACCAACTACACCAGTTAAATTAATATATCCTTATTATTACACTGAAAAAAATACCAGGTGCCAAACACTAGATGACACTGATGATATTTTCATCGACACTAGCGCCAGTTACCCATACTCTTTGCTCTAGTTTAGATTTCGTCTAATCAAGATTAGCACTGAATTTGAGCAAATTTTAGTTAAACTGGAAAATCTTTGCTTCAAATTTACTACCCAACCCATGGTATGTACGTCAACAAGAACGGCCTCTTGGCAAAACATCCACTCCCCCCCCCACCCACACATTCATAAAATTTACGATTAATTCCAAAATTACCTATATCTATTAAATAATTAAACTCTTTATTTGAAAATTCTGATTAGCCCCCCTCCAGAAAATCAAACACGAGTCTGGCCGTAAGAATTAGTGAAAAAAGTCTAACTTCGGTTCTTTATTACTAATAAAAAGGGGGAGGGCTTGTATATTGTCACTACTGTAATCTGCCATTTTAGGAATACGTATACAGAAGAAAAGTTTAGCCGGGTATGGGTATTTATTCGAATGAAGTTGCTCGTTTATTCTAAAACCAGAATTTTGGCAACCAGCCAAATTTCTGTAACACTGCCATGAGGAGGGGTACACGTTCTTTTAAAGGGTATGACTATACCCTTTAGATGGTATATACCCTTTTAAAGGGTATGACTATACCCTAAGCTAAATTCCCAAGTCATTCTTCCCTTTTACGCATTTTTTTTCCTTCGGAAGTCGAGGAGAGATAAGTTCCCCTCAACTAAATTCATGGACAAAGACATGGACATGAGAAAACTCTAATGGATTTATATATTTAAGAATATAAATGAAGTATATTGATAATAGTTTATTGTAGGCCTTTCTTACACTTGCAATTTTTCTCTCTAAGTTTCAAACACTCTCCTTGGATAAAGGTCGTAGCCAGGATTTTAGTTGGGGGGGGGGGGGGGGGGGTACTAAACAATTTTAAAAACACATCGAAAATTTGTTTATACATTTTTGTTACGTTTTAAAGAGTCAGATTTTTTTTTTTTTGGGGGGGGGAGGGTTCAAACCCCCTATACCCCCCCCCCCCCCCCCCTAGATACGACCTTGACTTGGATATTGTTACAAAACCAGACTAAAAAAATTCATGATTTACTCGGGTTTCGTGACAATATTTAACCTAAATGCACGAGATGTTAGAAAAGGAAACAACTGCAAGCATCAATAAGCTTCAATAAATTCTTAAACATTCTTCTCCTAATAATTATAAGTTAATTAATCAATTAAAAAGCAAATAAAGATACGAATACATGATAACACCCATTAGGCATAAAATTGAAATCACTAAAAATTCAACAATAAAACAAGCCAAGGCTCATAAACTTCGGTTTTAATATTGCTATAAGACATATGAAATCGGGAAAACAGGAATTCAAGCCTAATTTTCTAATTATTTAATCGATATTTAATTAATTATGTTAATTAACTAATAATAAATTCCACTTCTTAATTATTATCCACATAGCTAATTATTATTAATAATTAAATAATTAACATAATTAATTTATTAGTTAACATAATCAATTATTCCACTTCTTCTCAATGAAAAAGCGTCAACATATATTCAAATGAAAGAAATGACCTACAAAAAATTTATTCCTTTGGACAGGCAGTTTTCTCTGCTGCACCTAAAAAGAAAAAAAAATTAATCAGTCAACAAAATATAAGTTCCTCAAAAGTAAAGCAATCAAACAGTTCGTGGAAACGAACTAAAAGTAAGGAGCAACACGGCTTAATAGCAACCGAAACTCTAAAAACGGAATTTGGATATCAATAAATATATCAAAAGAACAAACCAAATATAAAAGATTCATTAAGCTTATGGTTACCCTGAGAAAATTTGCGTGATTTTCGAAAAAGGGGAAAACATCCCCTAAAAGTAAAAAAATCTGAATGGAGATCGCACCATCAGATTCAGCGTATCTGAGAACCCTACTGTAGATGTTCCAAGCTCCTTTCTGCAAAAATGTGGAATTTAGTATTTTTTGTCATTTTTCTTCCTGGGGTGATCGTATCGAACCATTGGTCCTAGAACATCGGGAGAGGGTTCACTTGAACAAAAAATTAAAAGTTCTTGTGTCCTTTTTAACTGACCGAAAAGATTGGCGGGTAACTAGCCCCCCTTCTATGCTCCTTTTTCCCAAAATCGCCCGATCAAAATTTTGAGATAGCTATTTTGTTCAGTATAGTTGAAAAGTCCAAAAACTATGCCTTTGGAGATAAAATGACTCCCCCCATCCCCTCGGGATAGGTCTTTAAGTTATAAAATAACGCCCATTGATTACGAATAGTATTTTTTATTGGGGAGTGGGAAGTATACAGACATTTTTCGGAGGGGGATTTTGTGATTGGGGTGAGTTTCCTATACAATATTGTTTTATTTGTCTTATTTCTCTTTGCCTACTCAATTTTGCATGTGGAGATGTTCCGGGAAAATTGTCCGGAGGAAATTTTCAGCGCGTCTGGATTTCCGAAAAATAATTTCCACGGAATGGAGGATTTCCGGAGTGATCGGAAAAAGATTAGAACTTAGTTTTTTTTCAAATGAAAGTATGAGAGGGGAATTTTTCAGGCAGAATCTTCTGAAAAAAATTGAACAGAGGGGAGGGGGGATTTTCAGCGAGGATGTAATTTTCCATAAAAATTCCACGAGGGGGGGGGGCATTTCACGCGAGTTTTTCACTGTTTATTAGACAGTAAAAAACAACGAGAAAAAACTCTGAATATTTCTCGGGGTATATCTGCTGATGAGGGTCACTGTATATGTGATCAAAATATTCAGAGTTTTTTGTTATTGTTTATTCACTGTCTAATAAAAGGATTTATGTCTATTTGAACTGTTATTTGAGGTCATGGAAAGGGAGTATGGTCTTTGAAAATACCTATGCAACCATGGGAGGTATAACTAAGGTATTGCTCGGGCATACTTTCCATGTCTACTGATCCCTCATTTTGTTGTTCTTCTTCTTTGGATTAATATTGAAACACTTTTACATAATCTCATCACCGGAATCAAATTCCGAGCCTAGCAGTGTGTTAATAAAGCTGAGTTCCGTATTACCAACCTGAGATCAAACCAGCTGCGCCACTAGAGGTACCTTATTTTGATCTTTCTTTTTTTAAGCGATTCAGTGATGTGGAGACATCATTTTATGTGCGGTGATTTCAATGGGACGTAGCAAAGAGGGGCCTATGTTCCCTTTATTTTTTGTCCCCCTCCCCCTATATTTTGAAAAAAACGTTTTTGGGGTACTTTTCGCTTAGAAATGTCTTGTTTTGTATCTTCCTGGCAAACATTGGAAAATAAAAATTTGCCCCACCTTTAGATATTGAAAAATACATTTCGCTCCCCTTTCCTAAATTTCCGTGAATTGACGCCACTGTTTATGTGTTAATATTTAATTTGTCAACCTATGTACGATCGTGTAAAAATAGGGTGCTGAACAAATCTGCTAGTCAGAAAAAGAAAACCATGGAAGAGAAGAAATTTCCACAAATGTATATTTTATGGTTGCTAAACTCCAAAACTGCTCCTCCCCCACCCCCTAATACATATTCCTGCATGCTCGAATGACTCAACCCATCAATTTTTCCTGGTTTAGGCAGGCAGGCGGGAGCATGTAAATACGGAGGGAGGGGGGTAGTTTTGGAAGTGGTCCAAATTAAAAAAAAAGTACAAAACGCCGACAAATTAAAAAAAAAGATATTATGGGGTAAATAAAAAAAATAATAAAATACAGGGGGAAAAGAGCTATGACCCTGAAGCTCAACCTTCCTGTGCATATGCCTATGCTATTGAACACAGTTTATAGACAGTAAGCTTATCGCAGATAATTTCTGGTCTTCGGTCTCGGTGCGAACAAAAAGCTCCTCCCACTTGTTTCTGCCTTAGCGGATTAGTCTGTTATCGTCAATCACTGAGAAATGGTTACCAAGTGCATTATTCGTAATAGTGGGTTTCCACTTGTTTCGTGTCCAAGAGAAATCTGACTTGTCTACCCGCGAAAAGATCTGATAACACCTATGTTTCTATCTGCAAAAACGTTCTCCGGAGCACTCGCACCCCTGTCTGGGTTTTTATAATGGGAGAGATAGAGAATGATCATACTGCTAATTCTATAAACTGTGCTATTGAATAACAAAGGTTTCTACCCTGATTCCAAGAAGACTGGCAAGCACGAAGATAAGAGAAAATGTCGAAGAATGTGTTGGAAGGGAGTATGGTCTTGTTTGCCAAAACAGCAAAAACGGACAGTCTACATAAAAAATACAGGATAATGTGAAGAAAAGGGCAGATGTTGTAAGATTCGAGTTGAGCCTTAAGCCTTTTTATTCTAATTGCGTGCCTGTTCTGCACCGATGCGTGATCTTGTGTGCTGGAGTTCTTAGTCAAGCTACCTGTTAGTACAAGCTTAGTACAACTTATTTCAGCTTAGTACAGTCAAACCTGTTGAAAAAAGCCAAGTGTTATGAATGACATAAGTTTTTCTTGATTTTAACATCACACTTGTAATTCAGAAAGAAAATAAAATCGGTAAGACTCGGACTTTAAAAGCTTCTGCAAGAATGTGTTCCCAACTTTTCTGTATTAATACTATTCATTTGTTTCTTGTACCAGATTCCTGTTATAGATTAAAATACTGCAGTTACAACCTTCCATCTTTCCTAGTTTCAAAAACTTATGCCTTAACTCTTGAATCTGATTGGTCAATCCCAAGTCTTACGTTTGAATCTCGAAAAATATTTGACTCGACAAATTACGAATAAAGCTCACAGTTAGCGCTATAGTCGTGTGTAACTTGAAAAGCAAGTGTCTGTCTATCTCTCTTGCGGCCCCGCCGTTGCTGAACTTTTGAAAATTTCATTAAAAATATTTTTCAAGCAAAAATTAAAGCATTTTTAATTAAAAATTAAAAATGCACTGCATCGGATGCATCATATTTAAAGCTATTATTGAAGATGATGAAAAGATGGCGAATAAATGTGTTCAAATTTAAATCATAAATAACAAAGATTACCTTTTAAAAACAGTGGAACTCATAGCCCAAAATAACCTCCAATTGTGGACGCCAAAATTATTCCAAGAATCGCAAGACATATCATTATCATGATCTTCTTCTGCAAAAGGAACAGCGACCATTAGTAAAGCAAATGCAATTTGATTGAACTAGAGTTTGAATATTAATCAGCTTTTGAATATTAAGCCAAAAGATTAAAGTTTTTAAAGGGATTTGATACCTTAAGATCATTTTGCGAGCGTCATTATCGGATGGCCATCTCAAAGACAAAGGGCTCGTCAAAGACAAAGCTACCAACGACAACTATTGAATATCCATGGTTTGACTATGAAATTTGATTGAAAACACAGTAAACTTTTACCACCCGTATGTCTGTAAGGTTTTCAATCAAAACGGGTAGCACCACAAGGAACTCTCAAAGGTACCAAATTCCTCAAATGATATTTATATATAATACATGAATATCATTAATTAAATTTATCATTAATATAATACCGCCCAATCAATTTTAGATAATTTTGCCACACATAATAAACAAGTTTATATACATTGATCCGAGTCGAGACCTCGATATAAGAGTCGAGTTGATGAGTCTATATTGGTTGATTCTTTAAGATATCAAATCCCCTTAAAGAATCTGAATTTTGAGAAACACACACAAGACAAACATCAATGAAAAAAAATCTTAATTTAATTCGTGCGCATTGTTCTACTTCAAAAAACAAATTTAGCCTATGTGATTTAAAGTAGTTAATATTCAACGGCACCCTCGCAGAGCTTCAGCGATCATCTCTAAAGATACATAAATCTTTTTAAAAAGTGGTTACTTAATTCCTTTTTTTTAATTGCATTTGAGATCGTCGCCTGTAATTGAACTTTGTCTCATATTTTGAAATGCTCTAAAATATTCCAAATCGTTTTTTCAAAGTGTCGTTTTTTATGTCAAGTGATACAGTACTAGGCTGTATTAATGCAACAGCCAAATTTATACTTTTATGCCAAATTTTTTTAATGCCGAATTTAACTATTAATTAATGCCGAATTTATACTTTTCCAGGAACACAAGAACAGGAGTGAGAGGTATAGGCTCTCATACTTAGGCAGATATGCAAAAAGTGTATTTTTCTTTGACGGGCGGATTGTAAAATACAAAAAAATGTTAAGTTAAAATAAAGAAAACCCAAGACTGTATACAATTTTATACAGCTTTTATAAACTGCTTTATGTGATTTCTGATCAGCATGAGATGGCGTTGTTTGTTCTCCTTCCAGAAGAAAAAACAGGAGTTCCCTCTCTTATCAGTGTTTTGGGCTCTTTTCTTTAGCAGAAAGCCAGCCAACGAAGTAAAACAAAGCATAAAAATAAATAAAAGTATACACAGGGGATATTCTAAATATGAATAAGCCATATACAATTTCATAAAACTTTTATAGCTATTGTTACGTAATTTCTGAGCAACACTAGATGGCGTTGGTTGTTCTTCTTCCTGAAAAAAAACGCGAGTTTCCTCTCTTATTAGTTTTTCGTGTGTTTTCTCTTGTAGATACCAACGAAGTAAAATGAAGCAGAGAAATAAAAGTATATAAAAGAAGTAAAGGTATATACCTAAAAGTATACATAGGGGGAATTCCAGAACACCAAAAATAGATTAATCACATAACAAATTTAAAACTTTATACAATTTTATACAGCTTTTACAACCCGCTTAATGTGATTTCTGAATTTGATGTGATTTCATGTGATTTCTTGTGAGTTTTTTTTCAGTGGCGGTTCTGGCCTCTCTTGCACCCGGGGCAAAATATTGATTAGCCCCCCCCCCCCTGTCTCCTCAAAAATTTTTGGCAAAATTCTAACAAAATTTTCATTTTTTGACGAAATTTTGCCAACTGCGCCCTCTACTTTATTTTAATAAAAAACAAAATTAGAAAAAATATACAAATGATTATAACCATTAGAGTATTTATTTGAAATTTTGCATCCCTAAAATTTCTGCACCCGGGGCAAGTGCCCTCTTTGTCTCCCCCCTAAAACTGCCTCTGTTTTTTTCAGAAATTATTTAACCAAAAAACTGTGCAGTTGTATATAATTTCAAATGAAATTTCAAAACTCAATACTCTTTTGAATACAGTATTTATTCTAGAACTCTAAACGTCTACAAATAAATGTTTTATTGCATACAAGAGTAAAAAGTTCGCGCTCTCGTGGCAACTCTGTCGGTATTCTATAGGCATATACTTCCCCTTTCTATTGAAGAAATTTAGGTGTAATCCCTGGAATCTGCAAGAGCTGAGATGACGACAAAAACTCGCCATGACCACTTTCATCTAGAGATAGGGACCTCCTGGACGAACAATTTCAATCGTACTATCCTTCCAACTGAAGCACACAATAAATTCACACACTGCTTTACTAAGTAATTCTTCATTTGAATGGCCTCCATAAATGGCCTTCAAGGTATCTTCTGATAGAAAAAGCTTGTATTTAGATTGTTAAATCAATTAAAATCAGACCCTGTCAAAGGTCTTTTAATGTTATTACGTGAAGAGTTTAATGAATTGTTTCATTTGCTAATATGGCGGGAGTGCGTCGACTTCTCACATTTAAATGAATACTCCCAAAGTATACTTCTATTTGGCCTACATTCAGAAAGTTCGAACTTATTTGTGATTAAGAGCCCAAAATTTCGGTATCTTCTCCATTATTAGAAATACTGGCGCTTTGGCTTGTTTTTTAATTAAACTATACAAGTAAGATTTAATTTGTATTCCTTTTGTCTTTATTTATACTAATCCTATCGTAGGTATTATTTCTAGTATATCTGATATAACATCTGGAGATATCACAGAATAGCCTACATTACGGACCAACATTATGTTATACGGCAATTTTCCCAATTTAACACCAATAATAGTTTATGGGTTGCGAGTTTCTTTATTTATTTTATATTTTTTGTACAATCTTTGTGTTTTTTTTTATGTTATTTTCTATTGTGTGATAATGAATGACAAGCGGAAATATTTGAAATTTTTATTTAGTGCGGGCCCACAAGCGTCAAGGTGATATGCCTTGATCAATTCCGTTTCAAGAAAAAATTGACCATAGTATACGATATATGTACCGTAGCATTAGCATAGGCACCAGTTTTTCTCAACGATCACCATCTTAATTAAAAGTTTTACCGGGTACTATTTCTTCACTTCATTTTAATTATAAATACAAGGGGAAATATCAAATCCTTGAAATTAGGAGGAACAGGCCCCCCATCCAGTGACGTCAATTAGTGAGGGGGCTGCCCAAGACCCCCCTAGATTTTTAAATATACTTTTGTTTGGTATTTTCGTTAAAAATGGCTTTTTTTTAATATTTTCATAGAAGAAACTGTAAGAAAATTGCCGCCTAGACTCCGAAAAATACATTTTTGCCCCTCTATATTTCCGTGAATTGACGCTACTGCCCCCCCCCCCCCTCGTCTTAAATATATGTCTTCTACTGTGTTCGTGAAGTATCTTGCAAAGGCCCGTAGAATGTAGATTACACAGAAAAGTTGAATAACTGGATTGTGAGGGATCATCCGTCATATGATCATACATCAGTGTATTTCAAAAGCCCTAGGGCAATGTACATAAAAATAAATATAGGCAAAACATAGACAATGCCAACAAAGCAAATTACAGATGGATTTTGCTAGCTAAATTGACTAAGTATTATTCATTTTAGCAGTGCACAACTGCATTTCTCACTCATTTTCAGTTCAACTTTAGTACTAGTTGTACATGGATAACAGTGGCGTCAATTGGAGGGGGAAGAAGGGAATTACCTCCCCAAGACCAATCCCTCAAGATTTACAAAAATACCATTTTTAGGTATTTTCATTGAAAAATGGCCTTTTTTGAAACTATCAAAGAAAAAAAAAAATTTGCCCCCTGCCCTAGATTTGAAAAAAAATCATTTTTGACACCCCCATAATTTCTGTTATTTGAGACCACTTATGGATAAACTATCTTAATTAACTATTTATTAACTCGAAGCGTTTATTCTTTAGTTTTCATTATTTCTGTATTTGTTGTTATACTTAGAATTTACAATCAAGTCCTCATTTTCATTAGGAAAGTTTGCTCTTAGTCTTAGAAATGCGGTAACTTAATTTAGGAGAAACCCATTCAACGGGTAACCTAATTAACGGGAAAACTTTACAACAGACACTCTCTTTCGCTATTCAAGTCACAGTGGATGGAATAGAGATAATGTAACTCGTGATAATTCATTTGTGAGAAAGAGATAATTCCATTACATTTGCAAAAGCTTGTACAAGTACATAGGGTGAAATTAAAGAAATGAGGCCTGCAATTTCACAATTTGTAGATAAGAGTTTTCAATTGGATTTTATTCTAACAATTAATAATATGAAAAGCATACTGATTTTATTTGAAATACCAAGGACATTAAAACTAAAATGTTTCTCGCCCCCTAGCTCGATCTGTGGTCTATTCATACCTGAAAATCGGGATTTCCGACGATTTACCATTTCATTGTTACAAGACTATTAAAATTTTCTTGTGCGTAAATTCACTCCTTTATTGCCACACTTGAATCGGGAAAAGAAACAAGCGGAAAATTTTCTTGCTTAAAAAAAGAGTAACCAAACAGTTGTAACACCCAATTTATATGCAGCTGAGACTAACCAAACGGGTGTAATATCCAATTTATATGGAGCTGAGACTAACCAAACGGTTGTAACACCCAATTTATATGCAGCTGAGACTACCCAAACGGTTGTAATACCCAATTTATATGCAGCTGAGACTAACCAAACGGTTGTAATACCCAAATTATATGCAGCTGAGACTAACCAAACGGTTGTATCACCCAATTTATATGCAGCTGAGACTAACCAACGGTTATAACATCCAATTTATATGCAGCTGAGACTAACCAAACGGTTGTAACACCCAATTTATATGCAGCTGAGACTAACCAAACGGTTGTAAAACCCAATTTATATGCAGCTGAGACTAATCAAACGGTTGTAACACCCAATTTATATGCAGCTGAGACTAACCAAACGGGTGTAATACCCAATTTATATGCAGCTGAGACTAACCAAACGGTTATAATACCCAATTTATATGCAGCTGAGACTAACCAAATGGTTGTATCACCCAATTTATATGCAGTTGACACTAACCAACGGTTATAACATCCAATTTATATGCAGCTGAGACTAACCAAACGATTGTAACATCCAATTTATATGCAGCTGAGACTAACCAAACGGTTGTAACACCCAATTTATATGCAGCTGAGACTAATCAAACGGTTGTAACACCCAATTTATATGCAGCTAAGACTAACCAAACGGTTGTAATACCCAATTTATATGCAGCTGAGACTAACCAAACGGTTGTATCACCCAATTTATATGCAACTGAGACTAACCAACGGTTATAACATCCAATTTATATGCAGCTGAGACTAACCAAACGGTTGTAACACCCAATTTATATGCAGCTGAGACTAACCAAACGGTTGTAACACCCAATTTATATGCAGCTGAGACTAATCAAACGGTTGTAACACCCAATTTATATGCAGCTAAGACTAACCAAACGGTTGTAAAACCCAATTTATATGCAGCTGAGACTAACCAAACGGTTGTATCACCCAATTTATATGCAACTGAGACTAACCAACGGTTATAACATCCAATTTATATGCAGCTGAGACTAACCAAACGGTTGTAACACCCAATTTATATGCAGCTGAGACTAACCAAACGGTTGTAACACCCAATTTATATGCAGCTGAGACTAACCAAACGGTTGTAACACCCAATTTATATGCAGAAAGAGACTAACCAAACGGTTGTAACACACAATTAATATGCAGCTGATCATCGAGCAATACAACTACAGTACAGATATCCGTTAATTTTTGAATTAAAATACGGTTGCCATCAGGCGTGGCTAAATCGGAGAAAAAGCTAAGACAGATAGTCTGAGTGAGGGACACAGATTGCATAAGCCTTTTTCAGGATTGTATAAAAATGATATCATTTCACTCAGTGATAGACAGTCTAGCATCCATCCATCCCAGGGCAGAGCTAAGGTAGATAGTCATGGAATAAGGGTAATTCAAATAGTCTATGAATTTTTATGAGATATCTGTACTGTGAATACAACAATCAGTTGGATGATACAACCTTTATATCCAGTCGGACTATTGAAAAAGTATGGGCTTGTCGGAATATGTAAAAATTAAGTAATAAAAGTGATATTGTCGGAATGATAAGGAAACAAGGACTCTATTGATATGTCAATAGTTAACTAAAGGGATAAATATATCAGAATAGGATAGCCTAATTGGTTTTTCGAAAAAGATGTTCTTGAAGATAAGTGCTAATGCTTTGAAGGGTTTAATCTTGAATAATTTTAATAATATTAATATTAATGCATAGCTCAGATTTCAGTGTTTGTCTTTTGCTACAGGAAACAGGAAAGTTACAGTTTCTAGCGATGCATGGAAAGTTACAGTTACGGAGCATTTTGAGTGGAATTATAAGAAAAAAATGCTATGTAAGCCATCTAAATCAAAATGTAATATGAGCATTCTTTACAGCTTTGGTCTGTACACAGTGGGCCTGTTTTTTCACTCATCAATGTGCTAAGGTCTTACATCTTTTGTCAGAAAACGCTTAAAAGTGAAATCTTTGAATTTAAGATCTTAAATCTTTTGTTGCTTTTATGCAAACGTCTTTCATCATTCTGCTATGATCAGCGGTTCAAGAACTATGATGAGTATATCATCTAAGTTCACTCATCATTGTTCTATATAGCAGAACAGCGGCGTTCTTCACACTTTTGCTAACATCAGTGAGCTGTAAGATCTTAGAACAAAGATGAGCTAAAAACCGATACTCTTTGCAGAAAGATGCAAGATCTTTGATGTAAGATCTTAGTGCTAAAAAAGGGCCCTAATGTAAAGACTTAAAAGCCTAATGTACCGATGGCAAAATTTACCTATATTTTTAAGATGAACACAATGCCAGTTTTGACGTCTTATGCCATCTAAAGATACCTATTTCATCAAATCATTTTAAGCCTCCCTATTGGAGTAAAGTTCGTCTTGTTCTAGAAAACTAGTTATTTTGAGCTATAGAAAGCCTTTACATGATAGCTCCATCCTACTAATGTATACTTCCTCCATTAGGCTCATAACTGAATAAGCTTGTTCTCTTTTCTGAGGCACCAAAGGACTAAAATATACTTGAGCGTCTATAATACTCTGCGTCTATAATACTCTGCTTCAGGGGTATCCAGCTCTACCACTTTGTCTAAACCTCTTTGGTCACTTCAAAAGGCTTTTGACGTGGAATCCCTGCAACCTGTCAGAGCTGGGATGACGAGGCAAACTTACAGAATTAGCTTGACAAAGCCAGGGTTGGATTTTTACAACATCCAGGGATGCATATCGCATCTAACCATATTTAGTTCTGCCCACTGGAACAGAGTTAGTTTATCTTGTTCTAAGGAACTGAATTATTATGAGCCGTAGAAAGCCTCTTCATGATAGCTCCATCCTACTAGTTCCTAATTTAGGTCCAATTGAATACTCTTTGCTCAGGCACCAAGGCTCAAACAACTTTACTTGAGCGTCTATAAAAATATGATTCAGGGGCATCCAGCTCTAGCGATAGTCCACTGAAACCTCTCTGGTCACTTCAAAACTCTGTTGACGTGGCAACTCTGTCGGTATTCTATAGGCATATACTTCCCCTTTCTATTGAAGAAATTTAGGTGTAATCCCTGGAATCTGCAAGAGCTGAGATGACGACAAAAAATCACCATGACCACTTTCATCTAGAGATAGGGACCTCCTGGACGAAAAATTTCAATCGTAGTATCCTTCCAACTGAAGCACATAATAAATTCACTCACTGCTTTACTAATTAATTCTTCATTTGAATGGCCTTCGTAAACTGGTGTTTCGTGGGAGGTTAATTGACCAGCAGCTCTCCAGACTTCTTGCGCCCCGTTACATCAGCCATCCTGCTATGGAATGGACTAGGGAACCTGCAGGACCGGGATCATCGGGATACCTTCCTAAACATGTGGGGTAGTTGAGATAAGGATTGGCTAATGATTGCAAAAGAGGTTGCCGCTCACAGATCATGCTGGAGAAAGTCATTCATCATTTCGTCCATCGGTACTGGACAGGGTGGATTTTCACCAGGTTCCAGCCGAAAGTAAATAAAAAAGAAAGTTCACCAAATAATTAAATTTCTTCATATTGTCAGAATTTTTAATAATTCATTGAGCTAATTATTGAGCGCTTGCTCAAATTGATATAAGGAAGCATATTTCTCGTTAATCCAGGTCTTTTGCAGATAGGGAAGCTTATCTTTTTTTGTCCACTATCACTACTACCGCTAACAACTTATTGCAGCACCAAGCCGCCAGTATCATTACATCATTGCGGCACCGAACACGCCTGCTTACAGAAAAGCAATTTTTCTTATCATGGCAATTTTTCTTTACTATGATTTTGTGGACCCTTTAAGACTTGTTTGTGAGCTCCACAAAGAATTCTCGACACTCAATAGCGCAGAAGGAGGGAAAAAGAGGTCTTTTGACCTCTTCCCCCGTGGAAACCTCAGACTTTTAAGATTTGTTTTTAATTTTTCGGATTGTCCATATAATTTGCCGTTTTTTTTTAGAGTTATGCTGATGCTGACAATTATAATACTTGAATCAATCTTATAATTTTTAGTTGATCTTGCGCTATTGTCAAACAGTTCGTGGTAAACGAACTGTGAGTAAGGAATGACTCGGCACAATAGTAACCGAATCTCTAAAAAAGGAATAATTTTGATAACATTAAGACATTAAAAATTTGACATTTTATGCTGATTCCAAAAACATAATATTCATTAGGTTTAATGTTTTTCATCAAAAGCTATGAGCCTGAGAAAATTTGCCTGATTTTCAAAAAAAATGGGGAAACAACCCTTTAAAGTCGAGTGAACTTTATGAAAGTCACGCCATAAGGTTAAGCACATCAGAGGACCCTACTGTAGAGGTTTCAAGCTCCTATTTACAAAAATGTGTACATCATCAAGAGATTTTCTTCACATCATCAAGCGGGACTTTAAGTCCATACATATTTCTAGAGATATATAACGAGTGCTTAGAGGGGAGTCAATTAAAAAGTTGGGATATTTTATGTATGCAAATTTAATTTGAGAAGAACAAGAAGACTGAAAATTTCGTAAAATTACTTCCGGAAAATTAATCAAAGGGAGAACCATCGACTGATAATGTTCAACTAATATATCTTTTCTCATACTACCACAAGAGGGCATGTTCAGAAATCAAGTACACCAGATAGCGCGTTTCAAGCGTGGCGGCAGGGTACAAAGCGTGCCCAACGTGGCGGAGACTGTGTCAAGCACTACCACGACTACCACGTGGATGAACAAGAGATAGCTGCAGTCTACATAAAGCTATCTCAAAGATTTAATTCAATGGGAAAGACATAAACTTTTTTTTCAAATATTCTCGTTCGAAATCCAATAAAGGGTCACTTTTCCTTCACTTCCATTTGAATTCATTGCAATCTTGATAATCGTTGGAGCATTATGGTTTTGATAGAAAAAGATAAAAATAAATCTAACCAGAGTCGAAAGAGCGGCAAGAGATAACCCCATGATAATTCTCAGAAATCTAAAAGCTCAATCTATGGTTAGCATTCCCTTTACTCTATTTATCTTGAATGATTATGGAAAACCAAGGAAAGGAATGCCAATAAAAAGATAATATTAGCAAGCAAAAAGTATGGATAACTTATACGAGTGAGAACTGGCGTTAGTGTTGACAAAACAAAAACGATACACACCATATAGTATTTGGTGACACTTGGCATTTTTCGCAGAGTAATAATAAGAATGATTAACACAATTAGTGTAATTGGTAAATTAGGGTAATAGTAAGCGAGCTAGATGGCGTTGTAGTTTTTTTGTCGGCAGTAGCGTTAGTTTCCTCTTTTATAAGTTACCCATACTCTTTGTTAGCAAGTATAATATTGCAAATAAAGATGCTTACAAAGGCGACAATTCCCAAAAATTTACGGGTTGGGTAAAATGTATTGTTGAAAATAAAGGGGGGGGGGCAATTTTTTGTTTTTTCTAATTTTTCATTGAAAATACAAAAATGTATATTTTTTAATGAAAATTCGAAAAAGATATTTTCAAAAATTTAGGGGAGAGAATTTTCGGGGTAAATGACGCATCTCCCATAATCAACTCGTGTTTTGTTCTATTTGATGATTACGTCGCAATGTGTGAAGAATCCAGCATTCCTATCCCACAGGACGTACCTGAGGAAGATGATAATAATGAAGACCTGGCAGAAGAAATATAACTAAAAGTGACGATTCTTGAAAATGTAGTAGGGGGTGAAACTTGTTTTTAAAATCTAGGTGGGAAATTTTGCCCTTGAAATTTTTTCATTGAAGATACAAAACAAAAAAAAATATTTCAAATGTAGGGAGTAGATTGAAGTAAGTCTGGTAGATTGAAAATTGTTTGTAATTTGGAACATGTACATCTGCCCCATTTTTAGATCTGAATACCCCCCCCCCTTCCTTCATTGGTACATTATTCTGAAAATACTTAGTTTATAGGATGCATAAAAATACTTACTTTAAATGAAATATGGTGCATGCTTTTTAGTATAATGCCGGTTTTAAGCAGTTCCGCGTAGCAAACTGTAAGTAAGGAAAGACTCGGCCTAATAGTAACCGAACCTCTAAAAAACGGAATTTTAATAACAATTAATACATGAAAAGAACTGGCGTTTTATGCTGAATCCAAATATACACAATTCATAAAGTTTAATGTTTCCAATCAAAGCTACGAACATGAGCTACGGCAGTGAACATGGTATGACCCCCCCCCCCCATTGCCCATGGGGAAAGGGCTGTAAGTTTAGACAATTTGCCAATTGTTTACATATTGTATTTACTGTCGGGAAATACACGAAATTTGTCTACTTTTTTTTTTTTTTTGGGGGGGGGGAGTTTCTGCGCGGGTTGTTTCCACGGGGATATTTTCCCCAACGGAGGGAAGTTCCGGGGGAGTTTTCCGGGGGAAATTATACACGGAGGGGGGAATTTTCTGTTATGATTTTAAAAATATTATAAACTAAATTTAAAAAAAGCTTTTTTTAGCTGAAAGTAAAGAGAACATTGAATCTTAAATTAGCAGAAATTACTCGGTATCTGATAGGGGCTGCCCCTTCCTCAGCCCTCACTCCTTACGGTGACTTTGTGTCACAATTCTTTAAGAAAGACTGCTCAAACCAAGGGCCGCTGAATTTGAACAAAAATATTTTTAAAGGACTTTAAGGCTTTAGCGCAAAGAACGAGGGTTGAAAAAGGGACAGCCCTCAGAGACAGAATAATTTCTGTTTGGTTTAAATTTTAATGTTGCTCCTTACTTTCAGTTAAAAAAAACTTGTTTTTTTTTATTATTTAATCTTTATTGGAGACAGCTAAGAGTAAAGCTCGTAGTAAATCCAGAGTTAGATGAGCCGCAGTAGCTCAAAAAGGTGTTATATCACTTAATCTAAATTTTATCAGTGAAACCCTGAAAAATAGGTTTCCGATTTCTCAACAGTTATTAAGAACCAGGTTTAAATATAGAGAATACTCTTCTAGACATAAAAATTTGTCAAGAGTGATTTTAATTCCATTAGATACATTTTCGAACTGTTTCAGTTAGAAAAGAGGATATAACCTGGACTGAAACTAATACACACTTGACCATTAATACAAGACGACAACAGGAGTTCATCAAAATCTTGTTGACCACTTCCTAATGTCGTCGAGCCATCTTTCCGTTGAGCCATATATTTATATATATAATTAAATTCTATACAAGTGATTTTTGTATATAATAATTATGCAAATTTCATACATGTGGAAAATTTTAATATAAAACAGAAAATGAAGTCTTGTTTCATTCTACATGTGCTCCTAAAAGCCAGTCTCCATTTGGCAGATTCTGCCATCTTGCAGAAAAAACAACGTCGAAGGTTGCAGTATCTGCAAACTGCCAATACGGAGCCGGAAAAGGAGTCTCTATTGAAATAAAATTTGCAGATTGGCGGTGCAGATTTGCAGAATCTGCCAAATGGAGACTGGCTTTAGACTCGATCTGAGAAAACAAATGTCACATTACACTTTCTTAATTACCACAGATAACACATAGTTCGGATACAAATTTACTGCCAAAATTTGTCTGGTTACTCGTCACTCATAAAGAGTAGCAACAGTTGCGCGGCCCTGCTTGCCAATTTTAGTTTAATATATGATTAGATTAATGTATTTCAAAACGACCTAGTTAAAGATGATCAATAAGTAACCACCCATGGGAAGACATAAATGCATTGGCACTGGGCGGTTACCGCAAACTATTTCAACTTACTTAAAAATAACTTTTAAATTCATAATTAATTTGTAATTTCTTTTTAAGCTCCTCACCCCCCTAAAATTTTTTTTTTTACTTTCTTTTTAAACAAATGCTGGTGTTCAGCCACCTTGACACTATCTGGAATTGAATTCCATACCCCCTGGCCCAGATGTTTCATTTGAAATCCAGTTCGACTTCGACTCCTAAACTCCGTCACCAGATTATTAGCATTCCTTGTATAATAATCATGCAAATCATTATTTTGTCGAAAAAAAAATCTGAAAACACCGATGGACACACTTCATGCAAACACTGGTAAGTCGCAGCCTGGTAGTCACGAACTTGTCCCACATCCATCACCTTTAATTTCCTAAAGCATGCTACTGTATTGTTAGTTTCTATAATGTAGCCCCCTATCAATCGGACTGCCTTATTCTCTTATACTTATACACGCCTAAAATTACCGAAAAAACTGCTAGCCCCTAACACACATCTATACGATATATAAGGGCTAACAATCGTATGATAAAGAAGCAACATCACTCGACTCGGTACAATAGGATTCAGTCGACATATAATTCCAAGGCCTCTTGCAACTTTTGATGCCACAAGATCACTGTGACGTTTCCATGACATATTCCAGTCTAGGTAAAATGAACCACACTTGACAAAACAGGGACTATACTAAAGAGTTTAAGTTAGTTTTATCTGTAGCTCATGGGAATAGTGCAGTCCAGCCTGTTGACCACCTTATTTATCTTGGCCCCTCCCCATAGGTTCCTCAATTCGCCATACCCGTGCAATACTTCTTGATATGCTCAAACGTTGAATTCAGCAGCTTTGGCTTCTATTGTTTCATGTGGACTTGAGTTCAACCGGATGCGTCTAGTTAGCCTTTATAATGCCACGGCGCTTCCTCAAATACTGTATGTTACTCCGTTTTGGAAACTGCTAACAAAAACTTATGAGCATAAAATCAGATCCTTTTTTTCCGATTTGCTAAATATCTGCCCCCCTCCCAGAGCCCAGTTTGCCTCCGCAGCTACAATTAGTTTCTTCAAAAATCTTGTCAAAACTAAGATAAGCCTGCATAATTCAAGCATCTAGAGAAGCGAGTCAGTTTTCTTTAGTATACCTTTGCCTTTATGGTACTATATGGCTCATTTTTCAGTTTTCATTGTCATTTTCACTTGATTTGAGAAAATTGGCCCTGACTTTGCTCCCTGCCCTATGGTTTTGCCGAAATTACACCGCTGCCTGAAGTCTCAGCTGCTAGAAAAGTTGCAAAACACAGAAATCTGCCCGTTGGAGGCTAACTGGAGAAAAAGCCAAGACAGATAATCTGAGTGAGAGGCAAAGCTGGTATAAGCCTTTTTCAGAATTTTATAAAAATGATGTCATTTCACTTGTTGATAGATGGTCTATCATCCATCCATCTATCCCAGGTCATAACCTAAGGTAGATAGTCATGGAATAAGGGTAATTCAAATAGTCTATGAATTTCTATGAGCCATTTGAAGTTGAACTTCGTCACTTCGCCATTTGAAGTTAATCACCAAATTGAACTTCGTCAAAATGAATGGGTACGAGTAGTAAAGCAGTGATCATGACAGGTTTTCAAATAATAAATAAATAATTGAGTGATCTGTGTTTATTAGGTGTATTTGCTAGGAGGGAGTGGTATTTTTTGTGTATTTATGTATGAATATGTTGTATGCGTGTAATACTTTTACTTCGCTTGATCTTGTTCTTATTTTCTCCTAAATTTATTTATAATTTGGTGTTCTTTTTTGATTTTTAATGCATATCCCTGGGTTCCCACTGATACGATTTCACGCAAAAACGGCCGTTTTTCCGTGATCCGTCAAATTTCCTCCGTTTTTTGCTGCAAGTTTCTGCGTCACAACGGTTCAACGGCTGCGTTGAAATATTTCTACTGAGCCGTTGAAAATCGCATTCGTTATTTTAAATTGAAAGCATTGTAGAACCATAAATTGCAGGCAAATGAGAAACTAAACATGTTATAGATAAGACTTATATTTTTCATTAGGCATAGTTAGTCAAGGCTATTATAGGTTAGCCCTTTGAATATTTTTCTTGGCTTCTAGAATTTGATTTAGCCTATTCTTATGTATATGCTTTTTAAATATAACATAGTATCTTCGCGCTTCAACGGCTGTAGTGAACCGTTTCTGTGTGAAAATTTTTGCGAATTTCCCGCATCCGCTATCCGTGAGCCATTTTTCGTTAAAAAAAAATCGCACCAGTGGGAACCAAAGGTATGTGGACATTTGTCTCGCACTAGGCTATAATTTGTCCCTATTTTCATCGTTTTGCTAGTATAATTTCTGTTTTTTTTATTGTCTTCTTTTCTTAATTTTTTTTCCCATCTTGTGCTCCGTCCTTTTCAAGTTTTTGTGGACGGATTTTCAACCCGTCGTAATTGCTTCGTTTAGAAATTCTAACTCAACAGAAAGATCAAATCAACGTGTGTGTGCCAACAACTTTTTTTTCACGTTGAATAGCAAGCGGGTGCTTAGAAGCTTGCTTCTAAAGTAACTAAATAAAACAAAATTTTCAACAAGTAAAAAGGACGATTAAAATCTATCCAAAGAATCCAGTCGACACTCAGCATCTTTTTCATGCTTGTTTTTAGAAGTACGCCTATATAGAATTGGTGCGCTGAATTTAGGATCCTTTGTTCAAGAGGACGAGGGTTCGAATCTTAGTGTACCCAATTATTTGGTTTGGGACGGGGGTCAGTGGCGTGACTGTAAGTTCAGCCAGAGTCGACCCAGCTTTAAATGTGTACCTGGAGAAATCTGGGGAAGGTAAACAGGAAGGGTGTGCGAAAGTACAGGATGGTTGGTCCCTAACACCCCAGTGCACTTCTTGGCTGAAGGGCCAAGAAAAGGAGATCAGCACCGCCGGTAGGGACTGTTAAGTCCAATGCCGTATTCTTTACCCTTTTTTTAACCTTAATATAATGTCTTTTCGATATCTGAATAAATGAAACACTTATTAGGGTTAGCCCAATAATTTATTCATCAATTTTTTTAATTTTAATTAATGAAATCACAAGTCAATATTTTGCCTTGCGATGATAAAAATCTAAGTTGAAACCTTATCAAATCAGAGAATCAATCAGATGTGCTACAGTCAACATTTGATAATTTTAATCTCTCGATTATTAGAACTTTTTTGCGGTCCCTAGAAAAGCACTTGATAAATTGAAAAAAAAAAAAAAACAACAACAAAAATCACCTCGAATTTGTAACGACAGCATCTTGCTTGGCAATACTCCATGAAAATATATAAATTATGCTAGATAGCATTGATAAAGGTGAGAATATGAAAATAACAGTTTTGACCTCTATAATTATGATTGATTTTTCAGGAAAAAATTTCAGTTCTACCAACCTACACTGCTGCTCCAAAACATGTAATAAGAAAACCGAAAACACTGGACCACCGGAAACACCGAAAACCTGACACAGAGTGGGGACTTTTACCAAACTCTGGTGAGTTTACCTTTGAGGATTTTGTCCACAGCGACGTCGCTGTTCATGGTGCTTTAACCGATGCCGTATTGTTGAGTTTTCAAAATCAGGACGAGAGGATAAAAAAGAAGAACCTCCGGTTCTTCCGGTTACGCCAGTCACATTAAGCGAGGCAAGATTATTCCTCAACACTTTACATTCCTACGCTCTCAGAAAAGAAACAATTGATAATTTCTTTACAAGCTCTCATCAACATTGAAAATGAATTGGACAGTAGAAGGGCCTTATTGACTCCGACGCGACACCCCTGCTGCCACCTATAACTTTTTTTACATAGTTCATGGATGGTTATGTGTGTTGGTCGATTTATTTGATGTTTTTCATGGATGTTTTTATGGTCTTTGTCAGTGAGTGTGAAAAAACAGGAACTTTGTCATTTTCATGTCTGTTTTCATGGATGGTTATGTGTGTTGGTCGATTTATTTGATGTTTTTATGGATGGTTATGTGTGTTGATCAATTTATTTGATGTTTTTATGGATTTTGTCAGTGAGAATGGAAAAACAGGAACTTTGTCACTTTCATGGACTATAGAGTCATTAGGGAGAACACGTGGTTAATGGGGTCAATGTTATTGTTGTTGTTTTGGGCGCGCGATAGATTCACTAGGGAGAACACGTGGTTAATGGGGTCAATGTTGTTGTTGTTGTTTTGGGCACGCGATAGAGCCATAAGGGGGAACACGTGGTTAATGGGGTCAATGTTGTTGTTGTTGTTTTGGGCACGCGATAGAGTCATAAGGGGGAACACGTGGTTAATGGGGTCAATGTTGTTGTTGTTGTTTTGGGCACGCTCGAGCCAAATGTTATGAGTTTCCGGGGAACACCTGTGCTGTCAGTCATTAATCAAATTGTTTCCAGGGAATGTCTGACAGATGACGTCAAGTTAATTAATGTCTTTGATGCATTTCCAAAGAGAATTGTCTCCGGGACAAAGTTTAGATCACACGTGACAGATGATGTCATGATTGATTGATTGACACGAAAGGGGAATTAATTTGTTGTTCTAAAGAGAATTGATTCACGAAAGGGGAATTAATTTGGAGTTCTAACAAGAGAATCGTTTCCGAGGCAAAGTTTAGATCTTAGCGATGAATTGTTTTAGCGCGGGAATCAGGTTTCCAAATAATTGAAATGTACCAGCGCAGGGATGCCAAACAAAAGGAACACGCTGAATTACGTTTAGGGATTATTTGGGCGAAACCCTTTTAGCCATTTTATGGAATTATTTCGACGAAACAGTTAGAGACATTATAAAATATGATTTTTGAAGAGATTTTAGAAGAGAATTTAATGGTGAAACTCTGTGGTCGTTATAATACACAAGTTCCATTTGAACAGTGTTGTGAGATCCTCTACCACAACCCCAAAGGGCTCCGATCCCCCTACCCCAATACCAAAGGGTTCCGATCCTTCTACCCCAACCCCAAAGGTCCACCGGGCTCCCCAAGGACCAATCGGCCCTCAAGTGCCACCCAGACCCCTAAACACCCTCCCCAGGCTTCCAAAGGCCCTCCCTCGGTCCCCAAAGGTCCCCCGGGCTCCCAAAAGACCAATCGGTGCTCAAGGACCCCCTCAGACCCCCAAACGCCCTCCCTGGGCCCCAAAGGCCCTCCCCCGGTCCCCAAAGGTCCCCTGGGCTCCCAAAAGACCAATCGGCCCTCAAGTGCCGCCCAGACCCCTAAACACCCTCCCCAGGCTCCCAAAGGCCCTCCCTCGGTCCCCAAAGGTCCCCCGGGCCCCCAAAAGACCAATCGGTGCTCAAGGGCCCCCGGATCCCCAAAGACCTCCCCAGCCCCCCCCCCCCCCCCCCCAAAGAGTCCCCTCTCCATTTTTTAAATACTTTTTTAT